>APFE030631479.1:4956-40615 GCA_000404065.3 Pinus taeda | reverse complement strand
AGACAGTTTAATACAAAGGCAGTGGGATTTCTTCAATGATGTGTTGTCTCTTGGTCTCTTGATGGTGTGTGGCTCAAAATTGCAGGATTCTTGTTCATTACATGGCTCAATAAGTTTTCTCATGGCTCCTTATTTTACATATGTTTCCTGTTATTCCATATGTTTCACATGTTTCTTGTTTCCCCTGTTTCCTGTATGTTTGAAACTCTAGACAGTAAAGAAAAAGGATAGCCTCAGGATTTAGTCATTGACTACCCTGAGCTCAATCTGAACTGTTTCATATGTTTTCTTCTGTTAAAGTGTTTAAAGCGTAATTCTTAAATGCTACCTTTAAGCCATATTCTTACTGTGCATTGTTGTTTTAAGAATTCAAACGATTGCTCTTAGATGACATGCCTCTTTCACGAATATACAGCTTAAGTAACGAAATCTTAATTGCTCATTACTAGTTGTATTCACCTCATCCTCAATATTCACAGGTTGTTCCATGAAATGCACACAGGCCCTGTAGCTTTCCTCCTCACCAAAATCAAGGTGTCAAGAGAAAACAATCCTAGACCCCATTGCCCAATGGATTAATCTTCCCTGCTGATGTACTTTAAAGGAATCAGAAGCATCCTCCCAACCAAATACACAAAAAACAACCAAAAACTCATCTCACAGCTAGCCTAAAAACCCTCACTGAAAGCAGTGACAAACCTGATAGAGAGAGCCCTCTCTGACTGCAGCTGGGCTAGAAGCAGCAGCCCAAAGATTGGTTAGTGGTTACCCCGGCCGTATTCTCTTAGGAGTCAAAGAGAACAACCTGGGTGTTAACAGAAAGGATACTCACTGATGCACCTTCATCTATAATAGTTCCAGACATGATCATCTTACAAACTTGTACTATGATCTGGAAAGGTACATAAGAAGGAAGGACGGATCTTGCCAGTCGATTCCAATCAAAAGAAGTGACTAGACTACTTGGAGGGGATACCAAAGAAATGGGAGAATTGACCCCTTTTGTTACAAGAACTGGAAGGTTTCTCTCTTGTCTTGACGAAACAAGCAGATTGCCCCCAAGTTCGTTAAAATCTGAAGTAACAAAAAGAACTTGAATGGTATCATTTCCACTCTCTTCGGGAAAGGTACGATTAGCTAAAGGTGAAATTGGGTCAAGTGTTACCTCGACCTGTTGACTTTGGTCGGGTATAGACTTATAATATTCACTTTTAGAGAGAGTGGTTTCGACCGGCGATTGATTTAAGTTAGTCGGTTCTTCAACTAGTGAAGGACTTAGGGAGAGTTTCTTATAACCAAATGGGAGTCGCTGCGGTGAAGCAGGACGGTTATCCAACACTCTTTTGGCTTCATCCAAAAAGGGAAAAAGGTGAAGGGAATGGTTACCTTCACATAACCTACATGGAAACATAACCTTTCTCCTATGTCCATGAACTTTACTACCACTAGTTGAAGGTGTGTTACCAACATGATCTCCAGAAGTTGATGACACGGGATGGTGTGAACGAGGAGACCATTCTTTCAAGATCTGAGGAAAGCAAAGACAATCTCAATAAAAATGGTCTCCTGCACAAATAATGCATGGACATTTGGGTTTGGGAGGTTTAATGGTCGGATTCTCATTAGATGATGACTTCAGAGCAATGGTTGCTTGGTTGCCCCCTTGCTGAATTGCCTTCTTCTTCTTCTCCTTCCCTTTCTTCTTCTTCTCAGCCACCTGGTTACTAGTATCACTACTTTCACCAAGCGAAGAGGAAGAAGGGGAGGGAGAAACAAATGAGGAAGAAGGAGAAGGGTCAAATTCAGGATCAACTGGAGGTGTACTCGATTGCAGAGGAATCACAACATTTTGAACAACAGAGGTTGCGAACAGCCATACTGGTAGGCCAATGGTAATTCCCGGAAGGTATAACGTAGTCATATAAGGAGCACCAAGATTTCCCTAAGAAGGAAAAGGACTAGGATTCCCCTCAAAAGGGATTCCTTGATCAGTGGACTCCAGATTCGTTGTCATATGCCTCAACCTAAGATCAACTAAGGAATAGGGATGTTATTCACAGTTATTTAATTTCAATGACGCTTGGACACAACTTTACTTTTTCAGTTTTTAAGAGTCGAGAAAAAGCTAAGATGACTTTAGTCTCCTTCAATTTTTAATGAGCCTAAAAAGACAAGTGCTCAGATGGACCATTTCTTTTAAAGAATCGAAAAGGAACGAAAGTGACTAGTCTGGAAAATCTAGACAGAGGGATTACCAAACCAATTGCAAAACTGCAATATACACCTTGGTGATAAATTAAAGAGAAATTACCAAGCACTTATGTACGGCAGTCAATCTTCCCTAATGTTGTGTTCAGTGCATTGCGATCAATAAGGCGGCAGACTTGGCTTCCTATGGATAAAAGATTTAAGCCTATTGTGGTCTCCCAATATATGCATGACGGTATGGGGAGCACAAGTCCGTGCTAGTACTTGTTGTATCAAGGAGGAGGAATCACCCAACCTTCAGTGAAAACGATAGTTACTAGTTTTAACGACGCCGGAACACGTCTCTAGCCTAGACCTCTAGATATGTTGCATTAAGTTCCAAAGCATTGTTAGGTTCATTGAAATTTATTTTAGAGTTGATCTTGTTTATAGTTTTCCTTTCAATGGTTCACCGCTTGATGATGATTTTGAAATTCCTAAAATGCAATCTACAATGATAAACAATCTTTGTTTATTTTGAGCAATGAAAATCCTAGCTACTAGGGAAAGATTACAATTCTTTCAAACAAAGAGCAAAGAGCACACACTAGTGCATTTTCCTAAATCATTTTTTCACACACAAACTAAAAAATGCTAAATGCAAATGCATGTATTTTTTTTTTCATTCTCCTTAATGTGAAAAATTTCAAAAAGGAAAACTAAATGCAATAAAGATCTAAAATATTTCATTCAGAGTGACATTTTCAACAATTTCTTCTCCAAAATAGAAAGGAAGACTCTATGACACTTTTCAATTTTGAATAAAATTGCTTTCGACACTTCGAATATAAACAAATCAAACCAAATACATGAAGAAAAGTTAAATCGGCTTATCAAAGGAAGGAAGAATTTACGACACTTCTCTTTTCGACACAAAACGACAATGATGACACTTTTGTATCAAAGCGACATATCGATTTAAACAACTTTTCGACAAAGGATTGCAAATGATGAACAAAAACACAAAAAACATTCACTAATCCTAATCTAATGGAGGCTGATCTATGTGATGCAAGTATGCTTCAGTAAAGAGGTATTGTTCCTTTGTAGCAAAACAACTAAACAAAACTGAAAACAAGGTCAAAAACCCTCAATTTCTAGAATGGAAAAGAGTCCAGTCAGTAATCACACTTGGGCTTCATAGAAACAGGGATTCATTGCACTTACTACACTCGGGAGGTGCGATGCATACTGGGTTACAGTGGAAGATAGTGCGATGGGCCAGGGACTGCAACTGAAATGGGTTTTGGCTCAGATGTGCAACTGTTTTCAATAAGTTACGCTGAGTTTTGATGAACAGTAAAGAGAAAAGTATAAAGGAATGTCTTGAGAGGTTATGTAGCTACCAAAAGGGCATCGATATGTGCTTTCAAGTCAAATTTTTAATTCATAAACTAAAATAGAGATTGACTGAAGCAGCATTCATCTACTATGCAATTGTAGAGCAAGAGCAGTTTGAAGGCTACCTGGCTGACTTCAAGCTCTGTCTAGAGTTTATAAAACAAACAATAACAACAAACAAACATATGTTCTTCCCCAGCGGAGTTGACAATTTGTTTCTAGGGAAACTAGTGTCTTGTCGAACGACTAGCCCTCTAGGCTTAGCAGCTACCCTAGAAACAACAGTTTAAAGTAATTCAACGATTTCTTCTATGTGTAACAGATAAGAGAAAGATAATGGAACCAACCTGGAGCTTCCGCTTAATCCTTTGCTTGATCTCTCTCCCCTTTGACGGAGCTTGCATCTCCTCCCCATACTTAACACGCTTGGAGAGTACTTGGACAAGTACAGCAACAAAGAACCGTCAAAGCATCATGATCTATTATAACATAAACATTACAGAATTAGATATATAATGAACAAATGATAGCATTCACAAATGATAACATTCACAATTGCATAATCATATGGAAGAAAACTTGAAGAAATTTATTAATAGAAGGGAGAATTACAACCCAGTTGTCTGATCTAGCATCATCCTCCCAGCTTCAATCCCTCTTCACCTCATGAAATAGCAAGATCACACCAACAATACAATGCTCTTTTCTCAATTACAAACTATCAGCACTTCCTTGCAATTCACAATATTCCAGCCTCCAGATCTCTTGAATTGGAGATCTATTTATAGATGTGTGCAAGGGTGTGAGTCATCCATGGGGTTTTGATTAGTGTCATTCCACTTGTTACAATTGGTTCCACTTGGAGAATTCTTAGATCCCTTACTCATCCTTGGGTGAATTCAGAGAGGCAAGTGGCACAGGAGAAGTTTCTAAAAGATTCCATGAGCAACCACCTAGCAAACTATCTTTTACATTTTTCCATCCTTGCCCATCACACCCTATAGAAGGCCTAATAAGTATGCATCGCACCTTGGTAGTCTACCACTTAGTATGCATCGCACTTTGCTAGTGGAGCAGTCAGTATGGTTTAATTTAGGCCAGTTCTGGATGGTTTCTCAGATGGAACTTTTTGGGAATGATGTAATCAGATGACTATGCTCTTCTAGGGTATGAAACAACTCTTTTAGGGGTTGATGAACCCTAGTTTATCGACATATAAGTTTGGGATTGATGTGCCCAAATATGTGTATAACACCTTGACAGATGCAACCCTAAAATATAACATCATGGAGAAACAAGCCTTTGCATTGATAGAAGAAATAAAAGGTTTCAGAGTTTACATTTTACATTCCCGCATCATTGCTTATGTTCCTAGTGCTATGGTAAAGGATATTCTTACACAAACAACACTTGATGGAAAATGAGGCAAGTGGATAGTAATCATCCTAGAGTATGATATTGAAATAAAATCTACCAAGCTTATTAAAGGGCAGGAATTGGCTAAGTTAATGGCGGAAGCAAATTTCCATGCTCTTGACATAAATTTCATAGCTTCTCTTGATGAACAAGAAGAGAAGGCGACTCCATAGGTTTCAGTCACATTTTCTACCTCTCCACGGTATGTATATATATTTTTTGTTTTACAGAATTTACAAGCTCCTCCCGGTTTAACTAAAACTAAAGCTAGATTTCTTAAGTTAAAAGCTATGAATTTTTGCATTTTAGATCAGAATATGTATTGGAAAGATGCTGGAGGTATTTTTTTAAATTGTTTACTGAAGGATGAAGCAGATAATACCATGCAAGAATTCCATTAAGGACACTGTGGAGGACACTTATATTGGAAAAGCACAACCAATAAAATACTTAGAGTTGGTTTTTACTTGCCCACTTTATTTGCAAATTTGTACAAGAAAGTCTCAGCATGCCATCAATGCCAATTTGTTTAAGGAAAAAGAAAGTTGTTTCCCTCACCCCTTAACCCTATTTCAATGGTGGTCCCCTTCCAACAGTGGAGCATAGATTTCGTTGGAGAAATCCATCCGAGCTCCTCAACTCAACATAGATAGATCTTGACAACCACTGACTATTTTACCAAGTGGATTGAGGATATCCTAACTAGGCAAGATACAGCCATGTTCATCATACAATTTTTAGAAGCTAACATTATGTCTAGTTTTGGATGCCCACACACGATCATAACAGACAATGTGGCAACGTTTAAATCAAGGAAAATGATAGAGTTTTGTCATAAGTATAATATAAAATTAGGACACTCAACTACCTATTAACCATAAGGAAATGGGTTATTTGAGTCCTCCAACAATATTTTATTCAACATCATCGAAAATCTACTGCAAGAGAATAAAAAATCCTAGCATAAAAAGTTGATTAATGCCCTGTGGGTTTATCGAAATAGCAACAAATAGTATATGGAGTTGATGTTGTTTTTCTTGCTTCTCTGGGAGTTCCTGTGTTAAAATTGTTACAAGAATCTCAAGTAGAAACCAATGATTTCCATAGAAGAATTAATTATTCCATACAGTTGCAGCAGTCCAGGGAGGAAGTCTGCAATAAAATTCAAATCATTTAGGATATGATTAAAAAGATCCATGATAGAAGGACTAAGGCAGCCGATTTCCAACTAGAGGATCTAGTATTGAAATGGGATTCAAGAAATGAGTACAAAGGAAAACATGGGAAATTTGATCATTTATGGAAGGGACCCTACAAAGTTGGAGCCTTCCAAGGAAATAATGCAATTTTCTTGAAGGACTTGTCTAAAGAAGCACTGCTTGGTGAACCTATCAATGGCAGACTTCTTGAACACTAATTTCCTCAAAGTTAAATCATTTTTCATTTAGAATCATTATATATATCACTTTACTATTCTATTGCAAGAGTGAAGGTCGCTAACATCATAAATTGAAGCCCGAAGAGAAGGCCCTAAGCTTCTGGTGATTCATTACCTATATTTAAGAATAACAATGGGTAATCAGTTTCTCTACAAAATAAGGACTCCATGGTCAATGGATAAAGGCTATTGATCTACATCATTCTTAACATCTCAAAGGAGCATGCCATCCCTATTAGAGCCATTGTTAGGGTCCTATAATCTATAGGATCATAAGTTGAATACCGGTGAATTTTCATGTATGTGATTATTGTAAATAATCTTCCTTTCTGCAAATTATTTCCAAAAGAAAAGAAAACAAAAAATAGAATAAAAGAAAAGAAAAGAAAGGGGATAGAAAAAGAAAAATATATATGTGAAAAAATGAAAAATGGAAAAAATGAAAGAAAATAGAAAAATAATCAAAATAGACCCAATCAGTGAGCTAGTCTAAATGCCACTTAAAAATAAAAATAGATGTATTTTTCAAAAAAAAAAAAAAAAGAAAATGATGAATAACCTTAGAAAAATCAATATGCACTTGCAAGTCCAAATTTCGCATTAAGGTTAATTAAGTATGTTTAAAATTTAGTAATCGCATCTTATAAACACGATTAATATTGTTGTAATAAATTTATTAGGTGAATACGATGTTTCGTCATTTATAATAAACTATGTGCAAAATTGAGCCGCCACGATTCACCCCGCTCGGATCAACGGTGGGTGATCACATTCGCCCCCCTCCCCCACCTCCCCCCGCCCACCCCCCGCCCCAAGCCCTCCAACAATTAATCATGGGAGGATCCCAAAAGGCGGAAACCAGTTACTTCTTTTTGCAACGTGGCGGCCTCCCAAGTGTTCACACCCCCCTCCAAAAACCCCTTACTACCTCCCCCACTCCAAAAACCACCCCCCACGTCCTACCTATTCCCACGACTGTTGACTTCGCTCCACTCCCGTCCATTCCCCTTTTTCTATGTGGCCCTCCTATCCCCACCTCACTCCAACACCATGGCACTACATCGCATCCTCCCATTTTCCTATTGTCTACCACTAGATTAACCACTCGACCCCGCTTCTACCCAATACATTACTGCCACCTGGAAGTTTTGCACCTTACGATTAGATCATTAAGCAATTAATTTTTACCCATTCCCGTAACAATAGACACGCTCCTCCAATTGATAAATTACAACGATAAATCACTTTTGCCTATGTTTATCCCGAAAGCTCGTTGTGTAGTTTCCTTTGTCGTTTTAAGGTGTAAATTGTATCAGAGTTGTTACAATGCTTCACATGTACACCAAATCCAATTACAGTGCCAAGTCAACAAAACCTGCCACTACTACAACATCTAGACCACCACTATGACCTATATATCCATCCAATTACATGTCTGTATTTGGCTACCAGTCTCCAACAATTTTCCCAGGTAATTCGAAAGCACCATCCATTTTTCATTTTTTTTGTTCATCATGGCCCCTAAAGGAAAGTCCCAAAATACTGAGGAAAACCCCATGTTATCCCCAATCGTAGATATAGACCGTCAACCTCTAGTGGACCAGGAATAAAAAAATTGTTGAAACCTATTGTGAATTCAAATTATATGCACTTCACGATTGGTTAAAGAAAAACTTCTTAGACCAGGGTGATGACCTGAGCCTCTGGGACTCTTTTCTACCCCAATTTGTCTTCCCTCATACATACCATATCCCTGAATTTATCTCCTGGTGTCATTTTAGGTATATTCATAGTTAGAGGCTAGTAGTGGCCCAGAATGGAGACATTCTATTCACCACACCCTGAGTCAATAAACCAAATGCTGCAAATCCCAAATAATGACTCTCTAAGCCCATTTTCAGTAGATTCCCTTATGGAACTCTACAAGAAACTTACCTTTCCATGGAGACCTAGAATTTTTGGAAATTTCCTACCATTAGATGTTCAGTGACCAAAAACGAATCTGCCTTACCCATCTCCTATGTTTCCAAACATGACCAAGTATATTATTTCATTAGTATCATGTCTTTTAGGCTATCAATCCAATCAGTGGGTTGATGAGCCCATCCTAGGTTTTCTATCAGTTTTTTCCATAAGAGAGAAACATTTTGTCATTTTCAACAATAGTCAGTTCCTAACAGATACAATTCATGATCAATTTCATAATGCACATACCTCGTCCTGAAAGAATTCTTGTAGATGTTCTCTTCTTTAATGCGTACATGATGATATTTGGATCTCAAGTCAATCTTCGAGAACATTGTTCCTCCCTTCAATTGATCAAACAAGTCATCAATCCTTAGCAACAGATATCTATTCTTGATAATCACCTTGTTCAACTGCCTATAATTGATGCACAACCTTAGTGTACCATCCTTCTTAGAAAACAACCATTATGGGAATTTTGAGGTATAAAAGGGGCCTCCTAAGAAAAATGTACAACCAAAATAAAATTTATAAGAACCAATAGGATTCAAGATGATGATGTCAACCATGGGGGATGATTCACCATTTTTGGAGTAAAAAAGTAAAAATCATAAAAAATCATAAAATAATAAAACTACTTTTGCAACTCATTTTACTCAATTTTCGAGCGAGCGTACTCATTGGATGCAAAATTTAATTGCACATCCAAGGAGTACCCATGTTACATACTTTCGATGGAGCGTACTATACGAAAAATGAGAAATACATATAAAAAAAATGTGACTGCAATCAAGTTCTTAATATATTTCTCATTTTTCGTGTAGCAGGGTCCTTCAAAAGTATGCAATATGGGTTCTCCTTGGATGAGGAATCAGATACTTCATCCAACAAGTGTTTTCACTCAAAATTTGAGTAAACCCCTAGGGATATAAGTTGAAAATACAAGTTGAAAAAGTAGTTTTTCCTATTTCCCTCCAAAATTCGATGATGTAATCTAATATTATTTTATTATTTCCACTATTATTTTATAATTTCCTTAGGAATTTTAGACCTCAAAATTCCCTTAATGACAGGTGCACCCCAAGGTGATACACTTGGCCTAATGTAACCTTTGTCAAGCATTTCCTTCAACTGCAACTTTAATTCCACCAACTCCGATGTACTCATCATGTATGGTCCCTTTGATGATGTTGTTGCCCCTAGTACCAAATCAATGGAAAATTCCACTTCCCTATGAAGTGGAAACTCTGAAATATTTGTTGGGAAAACGTCCTGAAACTATTGTAAAACCATATACCTCCTTAAGATATCCATGTCCTCAACTTCCTTACCTTTATCACTAGAAATATGCACTATGAATAACACATACCATTTCCTACAACTATGCTTTTCTTACATAGTTGTAACCATCCTTACTGATGTTTGTTTCTTCTTACAAGATTTTTTATTCCCCATTATCATCCAAGGACTCCATGGCTTTATCATAACAATCCACCTTGGTCCTATGAAGATACAAGCAATCCATACCCAACAACTTATTGTATGCTCCCAGTGGAATCACATTCAAATGCGCTGACATAGTCATACCATTCAATTCAAATGCATAAGCTCTTACCTGGTGATGAACTCTTTTCTTAGTACCTATAGCCAACTACACTAACCAACACTCTGCATGAACTTCTTTATTCAAACCACACTTATCCACTAGGTTAGGATTAACATAACTATAGTTAGATTTAGGGTCAATAAAAATAGAAACAACTTGATCACAAAGCTTACCATCCATCTTGATAATAGACGCCTGGTGATTTTCCTACCTATTATCCAAAGATGCATAAATTCGAGGAATGATTTCTCAACCATTTCCCATTGCTTGTGCCTCCTGAGCACTATAGATCTACAGTCTACCACCCTGATGTTGTGGACAATATCTCTTATGATGCTCTCCTCCACAAGTCTAGCACTGTAAGGGCTTCCTAGCATAACCCTTGTTCTTCTCCTTAGACCAAAATCCCTGTCCTATATCAGATGCAATGAACTTCTTAGGTGGTGTTTAATTCTCGTTGTTACCTGTGTCATGAGGTCTTGTGTGCTTCTTATACCATTTTCCTTTATTCTTCTCATTACCTTTCTAATCCTTCTTAGTTTGATATCTGCGCCTTGATTACTCATAACAATGCTTTAGCTTCTGATGGCTTCCTCTAATGATCTAGGCTCATCAAACTCAACCTTGTCCATAAATTCTATTGGAAACCCGTTGATGAATCTTTGAATATTCTCTTTCTCCTCCTTAAGATAAGGCAAATACCTCAATAAATCCAAGAATCTGCCATTGTACTCCTCATCGGTCATAGATGTCATTTTTAGCTCATAGAATTATTTTTCCCTGTCATCGTAATATCTCTCTGATAGATAACTCTTCCTGAATAGTCTCTTGAACTCACTCCAATTCAACTCCTCTTCAAGAATACCTCTGACATTCTTCACGCCTTCCCACCAAATGTTTGCTTTACCTTTAAGGTTGAATGTAACTATTCTGGCCTTCCTATTCTCTGAGTAATCATGCAACTGGAAGAACTTATTCACCCCAAGAAACCATGCTTCGGAATCCTGTGAATTCTTCATCTCTCCATCAAATGTAGGTGGCTTTGATTTATTTAACTCATCCGGTAAGTATCCCATGTCACTCCTCCTATAAGGATGATAACGATGATGACCATGCTACCTATCTGAACAAGAACTAGAGTAAATCCCATGTCCACTTCCTTGTCTATCAGGTGTATCTAAGAATCTTCCATCTCTAACTATGTCATCTCTATCCAACCGATGCCCACCATGTGAATTGCTATAATATGCTCCATTAGTCATATCATCCTATCCATGATTGATTCTAAGTAGTCCTTTTCTCTGCAAGTATGACAAGCTATGAAGGATAACTTCTCTAGAAAGTCTCTCTGTGATTGAATGATTCACTCAGTATCTTCCTTTCAACTTCTTATCTTTGCCTTCAAACTTCTCAAAGTTTTTACTATGTCAAGAGAGTAATCATCACCGTTCTTTTCATCTGATCTATAGGGATAATCTCATGAACTGTGGTCTACCATCTTTCTAGTCATCTTTATTCTTCTCTTCCTACAAGGTATATCATGTCATCTAAACCAAATCATAAACAAACCAACATACCTCATTTTAGTTTATGGTAGGATATCTCACCTGCAAGATCAACTAGATTGGCAAAATATATGTATAATCATAATCATCACAGTATATAGAAATCATCTCAATCATTATCCTAGTTACCATGCATGATGACATAACTACAACAACGACTAGGTTCCATGCATTCATAACAAATATATGTACAACACACATGCATAAACTATACATATAAACATTGACATGCACTCATGATGAACACATCCCGACAACAACCTCATCCACTTCTACATGACCATACAAAGACAACAATGACCCTTAACATGCATACATAAAAAACACATAATCCATAAGAATAATGAACATATATGCAATGAACATGTACGCATGATAACACATTCATCCAAGGAGAATGAAAACCAGACATCACCAAAGGAGAATGAAACCATACTTTGATACCACTTTGTAACACCCTCCTCCCACATTTACCCAAGCTAACCATTCCACCAAGGTAAACATGTGACGAAGAGTTACTATGATATGATTCAACTACCCATGTATACTTAAGGAAGTGGAACCGACAAGACAAGGCCAAACTGGCCTTCCTTAGGAGCTACATAACCTTTAGGAGATAACCAGCATTTCTAGATGCCTAACCCCTGAGACAACTTGATGTTTTCCTAATATGGACCCTGAGTCACTCCCATGACAAGGCATTCATGCGACCGAGACCCTTCAGTTGCTCCCATAGCAAGGGATCCATGCGACTATGTCCTTTTTTAGGAAATTATTTGCCAACAACCTTGAATTCTAAGCCACTTTTTCAGGGCTAGGACTCAGGCCTCTACCCAGAACTTCATGATACTTCTAGAAATGATAAATGACATTAAAAAAAGGCTACCAATGCAAAAAATTGTACAAGGACTTGACCATACCCCTACCATCCATGACAATCATTTTTCCAAATAGATCATGAACATGTAATCTATAGGTCGGTTGCGGCCTCAGAATTCTGCTGCCAAAACATGGGGGATAAGACAACTCCTTTTCCATTTAAAGTGGTGGCTCTGACTAGGTATAATGGGACTAGTTTCTCGGTGTGGGTTTTAAGATGAGAGTGGGTGGTTCATGAGTGTTTACAATAGAATAATGATAATCTAAGTGACTTATTCTATGATGCAATTTTCTAACTAACATATTCTAATATAAACCCGGGTATTCCTGTGTGGTATGAGATCTACAAAGATATTTGCTTAAGGTGTGATAATAAGTATTGATCACAATTAAACATAGATGATAACATATAAATATAATTTCTTTGACTAAATAGTTGGTCAAAGAAATTTATAAAATATATTGCATATATGATGAGTTATATTTGAAAATCACAATTTCAGCTATGCATCATACAAAAGTGCAATTAATGCTTAACAGAGACAATAAATCTCACACACAATTCATGAAATTAAAGTTTTGCCACTAATTAAATGTAAACATAATCAAGCATACAAGATAATAGTACCATATGTGGGAAGTCCTGCTCATTTGACAAATGACATAGACCAATTTCTTTCTTCAAATCAAATTGCCTCCCAAGAATACAATGGTGCATCAACAAAGGAAAGTAGTATGATATCTAAAAGAAACGATCATGTTCCATAATTTCACCAAAGAATTCACAAACTTACAATAGTGCATTCTTTGCAAATGTTTTTGATAAAATTATGGACCCTTCTCTAAATGGATGAGAAGGGTATAAATAATATTCTAACTAATGTGCAAAAATAGATTATACAAAATTTGAGGAGGTTTCAAACAACGTTCCTCCTAACTAGGTAACTAACTCCAAAAATAAACAGTGGCTAAAGGAATAGAACTAAGAGGATGACTTATTGTCTGCTAGCTTGTCCTTCAAATCACATATATTGGTCATTGGTTGAATTTGAGGAGGTGCCACAAAATGTGTCCTAAGTTGTCTTGTGAAAATCGCATCAGTGAGCAGTGGCAGCATCCGCTGATTCATATGAAGGGAACATTTGAGAGTCATAACCTGGTTGTGTGGCTCGACGAGATACTACCAATACGACTCCCAGTTTGTCTTGGTCAATTTTGTAATTGCCTCCCTTTGAGTCTTCGCCTTTTCTTGCCAGCTTTCATACAAAGCATTTAAATCGGGCATTTCTTTTAGATTGCCTTCTTTAATCAAGTTGGTGGCAAACAGGGTGTGATTCACTGCCTTAATGATATTTTTTGATACCTCGACTGCTAGCTTAGCCTATTTGATTCTCACATCCCAATCCATGAAGAGAATGTCTTTATGAGTTTCCTCAATCTCGGGTAGATTGGCTTTCCTTCCTTCTATTTCCTACCATTCGATGAACTCAGAGATTCTAGTGTCTAAATCGTTAAAATTGGTTCTCTGGTCAATTTCCTTATCTGTCAGTTGGTCACTAGTAGTCAGATATGGAGTAATGTGTGACATATTTTGGTAGAAATACTCTTGTTCTTTCACCAGGAGGGAATTTAATTCCAATGCCTCTTTAAGAAACTCCTCAGTAGTGGGAATATCCTTGTATCTTTCCATGGCTTGCTGCATTTCTTAGAGTTGCATGTTTTTAGTCGATATATTGACTTCATGGTGTTAAGAAATTTATTGCATAACATAAATAATTACTGAGAGGAATAAATATAAAAATAACCAGCAACAACCATAACCACATAAACACAAATGTTTATCTGAGAAAACCCCAAATCCGGGGAAAAACCCAACCTAATAAGATCTTATTAGCATTGGCCAAAACCGTGGCCAATCCGACCAATTTGAGCCTTCATCACTCACCTCCAGGTCTTGCATTACAATGAAGTCCTTCTAGCCTTTTATAAGTTCCATTACATATAATACCACGGGCAGAATACTATGGGTGCATAATACCATGTGCCCCAAAACCATCACTGTTTAATCTGGTCAACTTTGACTCTATCCTGAGTCAAGTTTACCTAACAATTTCCCCCTTAAACTTGACTTGGCGTTCCTTGACTAACTCCAGCCAAACCTGCTAAGTGAGACAATCCTGCTCACTCTAGCTCTTACCCCCCTCAGAGTTTTTACCTGGGGTATTGTTAACCTGACATCCCCCCGATCACCTAGGTCTAACCTAGACTTTACCAGTGATTATCGAGGGGTACACATGCCTTACCAGGTCTTACAGTAGTATGCCCATTTGCATGCAATAATTTTGACTTCATTAATTTTATTTTTTTTTGCTTATTGTTGCTGCGATTCTAATTCATCCTATCTCAATTTGATTTGCTCAAAAAATTCTATCAAACTACTCAACTGCGAGCCCGACTAGAACCTTGTATATTCCAGCACCGGTGGCCTCACGTAGCAATGAACAATTTTCGAAGCCTCATGAACAATTTTCTTCTACTGACCTTCTTTAACTAGCTGCATGAATGCCGACCAATATATAGCAAATGCACTGATCTGTAAAAAGGTTGCATTGATTTCATTAGGCACTATAAACCCTTGGCATCAAAGAATCCCTTTGAAGCCAATATCTGGCTCTGATAAAAGTTGCATTAATTTCATTGGGCACTATAAACCCCTAGCATCAAAGGATCCCTTTGAAACCAATATCTAGCTCTGATACCAGTTGTTAAGAAATTTATTGCATAACATAAACAATTATTGAGAGGAATAAATATAAAAATAACTAGCAACAACCATAAACACATAAACACAAATGTTTATCCGAGAAAATCCCAAATCCGGGGAAAAAACCAACCTAATAAGATCTTATTAGCATTGGCCAAAACCGTGGCCAATCCGACCAATTTGGGCCTTCATCACTCACCTCCAGTTCTTGCATTACAATGAAGTCCTTCTAGCCTTTTATAAGTTCCATTACATATAATACCACGGGCAGAATACTATGGGTGCATAATACCATGTGCCCCAAAACCATCACTGTTTAATCTGGTCAACTTTGACTTTATCCCGAGTCAAGTTTACCTAACACATGGCTTATTTTTAGGACCTCCATGTCTTGTTGCAATTATGTGAGTTTCTCAACCACTTGCTTGTTCACGCTTGCTTTCTCTGCTTCGAGCCGCTACTCGAGCTGTGAAATCCTCTCCTTTTTTTTCCCTTAACAAAGTATAGACTTCAGTAGCCTTTTCCATAGTGTCTGTTCCATATGCTCCTATCAACTGTGATAGTCTAGTCAAGTTCTAGGCCTGATTGAAAGGAATGTCCTTCCAAACAACATCCATCGGCTCGTTTCCAGGTGGAAATTCAGGTGTGTCTACCCTTTTCCTTTTTATCTACCTTCGTACTACAACCTTGTGGAAAGGGCGATAGAACACATCAAGTGGAGGTATTTCAATTACTTTCAAAACAATTTTTGATGTGGGCAGAGCAGGTGTTGGCTCACTAATATGTCTTTTTACAGGGAATCTTAATCACTACATTAGTTTTCAACTAGAGGTAAGTCTTTCTATTTCAAGAGTGCCAACACAGTATGTGAAGTGAAGTTAGAGGTTATCTAATGATGAATCATTGCAATCATTAAAGTACAATTCTTCAATTCAATTCACACAATTCTGCAAAGAACTATTTATGAAAGGAATGCTCGCAACACCCTATGTAATTTTATACAAATTGTTCTGAAACCAATTGAAACTGAATGCAAATGAGAATTACACAGAGAATTATTCCAATAAGCTTGAGACTAATCACACTTAATCAAGTAATGCAACTATTAATATTGAACGACACTACCAATCTATAACAACTCAAATCAATCTGCATTACTAAACAATAATAACAATCAATAATTGAACAACAATCAGTAAGTGAACAGCAACAGCTATAAAATATTCCTAACTGATAAACATTCTATATTGCAATCCATAGAAGTTACTCATTCTTGTCTCTCAAGATCTATGATAACATCTATTCAATTTGAACATCAATCAAACACACATTCACTCATTCTAATCAAGGCACTTACTTAATTCTAGCTCGCAGCTTCAATATAAATCTAAGTGAACAATGGTATAAATCAATGTTGTAAATCTTCAAGATAAATAAAAGAACTAAACATTAAATCAATTACAAAGACTGAATGTAAACTATAACACAAAGGAGCAATGGAACTTCTTGTGACTGGGCCCAAAGTCGCCAAAAGCCTCTGCTTAATAAAAACTCAGAATACGGAGATGTATCAAGTGCAACCTTCTTTCATTAACTTCAAAGTAATAGCTAACAGAGTCACTAAATTAACAGTGTTTTGTTTGCTCCAAAAAGAATAATTACATATTAAAAGTCTTAACTATCTAGTTGCCTTTTGGCCTTATTTAACATAAAAGAGAAACTTGGATAGAAGTGAATCCTCAAGATCAGGAGATCCTAAGGACTTCGCAATATAAAATCTGATCATATGATATAACAGGAGTATTCAAACTGATCTTCCACTTCCTTGTCTGTCCCAGGCGTCGTGGATTTTCCCCTTTATGGCCTCGTGTTATCCTACCAACTGAACATCTTTTGCCCAATCACAGCTCTGCATACAAAGATAGCAAAGAATTATTTTTTCGTACTAAATTTTCCTACTCTATCACCAAATAGTTTCTTCCAACTTTGAATGATATTTTCCTCATTTTATTCTATAAACAGAGATAATATTATAAGGATTAATGATAAATGAAGCATTAAATGAAGAGAAATTATACATTTTTCTTGTCCCAACATACTCCCCAATTTACCTTGTTGCACGTCCTCATGCAAGGGTATAGTTCAGATGTAACTGTGTGAGGGAATAAGTAGGGTATACTTCTTCCCTATAATTCCTAAAACCATTATTTTTCTTGAGGACAACGAAAGCCTGGGTTACCTCATGACTTTTTAAGTTAAAATGACTATAGTATTGATCAGGAGGGTACCATATGATTGGGGTTCTGTAGCGGCATCCTATCTAGTCTGGTCCTAATGTTAAAATCATATTGTTATATTTGAAAAAACAAGAAGAGGCATCTTGGAAGTTACGGTATCCAAATGGCTCCCGGCCCCTCACAGTGTTACTGGAAACTTCGCATCTTTGCTTTGATGCAACTAAGGCTTCTTCTTTAATATCCTGGAAGTATTCCTTTCCAGCCTAAATGATATCAGTATGGATTGGCCCCAATTTTCCTACGACACTGTTTTTCTTCATAAACTGCTTATGCCAGACAGATAGGAGTAGTGGTTGTGTAGGTTCTCCTCTGACGCATAGGTCAATGCCATATTCACAACTTTTGAATGAGCTGATTAGCAGCAAAGGAAAGGAATGCCTAAAATTGAATGTCTCCTATGAATGGGTAGGGTGGCTATCCCTGTCATCCTCTAAAACAAAATTATGCATATAGAGCTCATAAAGAAGGCGTTGAATCTACTCTCCATAAGAAATAAAGCATAATTAGTAGCGGGATCTCAACAAGATAGAGTGTCTGAATAGAGAGAATAGACAGTCTCCATTTGTTCTTTGGCTTTCTGTAATTGACCCTCTAAAGTTTCAACCTTGTATTGAGAAAAAGTCTCATCCTCCGTCCTTGTAAGTGCCTTGAATTTCTTCTTTAGCCCTTGGTGTTCGTGAGAAGGGACCACCTTTTCCTTGTGCTGAGCTAGCTCTTGGTGAACTGTTAAAATCTTATTCTCTAATTTTGTAATAACCGCATCTCTAACCAAGGGGGTGTAAAGAGGTGTTTCATCTGTATGGACTTTTTCATCTTGGGTCTCCTCAAGTTTAGTCTGCATAGCAGCTTCAACTACTTCTGGAATTACAACTTGAACATTTTCTTCAATATCGGTCTGGACAACAATGTCCGCAGTGGGGTAGGTCATTTGAGTTCCCTGTGAAAATATATAGGGCTCCTCTATTTGTATGGTAGTATCTTCTCTAATAGCAGGCTCAGTCTAGGTTTCTCTTGGGAAACCCTTAAGAAATTATGTCTGAGTCTCAGCATCCTTCGCAAAACATTGTTCTATTTGTGTCCCTACATTGTCCATTTTTGCTTTCAATTCCTCTTTCCGGTTGCTACTTTTAGCCAATATTTCAACTGATTGTTTACCTGCTTCTGTTTTCTGCATTTTCTGAGGACCTTTTTAAGTTTAGCTTTGTAGGTATCTTATACTCTAGGGCTCCCATCTAGGGCTACATTACCTTTTGCTACTTGCACATGCTACATTAAGTTATCATTAGGAATGTTCCCAATTGGAGTTGTGTTTTCTAGCGGGATTTCTCCTTCCAACTCATAATTGTTATTCATTTCGTGTTCAGGATATCCCAATGCAATGGTATCTCCTGAACAACCATCATTCTCATGGTATTCTTCTTAGTAGGCCTCATCCATGAGGGACTTTGAAAAGGGAATATCACTTGGTTGATTGGCATCCTTCAAGTTTTCACCTTCAGGGTTTCTTTCTGCCGGGGTTTCTTCGTGCTCCTCAGTTTCGAGGGGTGTTTCCATATCAGGAATTAACTCTCTCTGCTCCTCCATGGTTGGGTTTGTTCATGACCAGAATTGTCAGCGGGGACCGACCGATCAGGGGTAAAATTCTATTCTTCAGTGTTCCCTAGTTGTTCCCTACCCTCTGTAAACATTCCCATGCTTCAAAAAACCCTTGCTACCTCCTCCTCATAGCCTTGCAAAGGAGGGCCTTAAGGACTAAGAGGAGGTGTACGAGATGGTCCAACTTCTTCTGCTTGGATTGGAATGCATCACTGGGCTTTTACTCTCACCGAGCATCTACGCTTAGCTGATTCTAGGGATGCAGTGGGGCTCTTTCGTTTTAATATTTTCTTTGGGCCTAGGGTTCTTGACCCTTGCTGCGCTATTTCCTCATTTTTTGGGGGTGGAGCCAAGGTAGGATTTATGATACTGTCCTATGTTAATTGTTGTTGTGCCAATAAATTTGTGATGATTAACTTAATTAACCCATGATGGATGACTACACTATGTGGGTCCTTAGTTGTCCTTACCCGTTGGGCAACATTGTGTAACAGGGAATTTAAATAAAATGGTAAATTACTGAAATTCTTTGCTTTAAAATGGCTAGGAGTTTTGGTTGTCGAGGCTTTACCACGTCATGTCGGTCGTCGCAAGTGATATATCTTTAGACGATGACCACCAACTCTTGCCATGGTTGCTGCAGCACGGAAGGAAGAATTCCTTTCCTCGTTCGTACCAGCCACTCGCCTAGGTCTTGGAAGGCTTCAATTGCATTGTATAAAAGGACGTTTTTGTTTTCCCATTTCACCCCTTCCACCGGAAGTTGGGTGACTTCAGCCAGGACTTCTTCTGAAACCACCATGCTTATGCCTTTGACCACTGTACTACCGTTCTGCAGATTTTGCAGAAACTCCAGTGTTAGCTCTTCATGTAATCCCTACAATCTGTTTAAGTACTGCAACCAGCTAGCGTGTTTAAGGATTTCGTAGGCTTGATCCGACACCATCAGTACTGGAGGCTCACTCCGAATTTCTCTTCCGCCCATGGCTGCTGCAATTGAGTCTGGTTCTTCTGTATACAACTGTTTTTTTACCCCTGTAATGCAACAAAACAACAATGTATATCACAACAATTATAAAGGAAATGACACTAATTGGATAAGTATTATCGTTTTTAGTTAAGTTGTCCATCCTATCAACCATACTTAACACAAAATCATATGTTTGCATTCCCGCCATAATGGTCTTCATTCTTCGACCAATCAGAATTTGCTGCTAATTATTACATATTCCTGCACATCATACAATTCGTACTCCAAAGGTAATCCAAATGATTATCACACATTTATTCATAACTAGAATATGTGCCATCCATACGCAGGCCATCCCCCCCCGATGAGAAAAAGGCGTCCACGTCCTTTCAACACGTGAAAAACAGGTGAATAACTAATGCAAAATAAATGTCAGCAACCAATCTAAAAATCACAACACACAAATCAATAAATAATTTAAGCGACATCCGCTGTCAGACGTGAATTGGCCAAAATAAAAACAACAATATCGAGTCATTATGTCAAATATTTTACCATGAGCGGAATTAATCACATCAGCATAATCGGTGGTTTATGTTTAATGGTTATCATTTAATACGCAGACATATGGAATATGATAAATAAAAATAAAAATTACCATGCTATGCAGCTCATAAAAGTGCTACCAAATGGAGATTTTCGTTTAGAAATAGAGTCATAGGTGATAAGAGGTAGATTTCATATGGAAATATAAGATAATACTTCAATACCACAATAGAGACACTGCTACTAGCAAGCATTCATAGCCTCTGCAGGGTTGCTTTTTATCAATTCCAAATGAGCCAGAGTCCTTTTTACAGTTTAATTTTTCTTTCTCTTGTCCCAAAGAGACCACTATGGTCGCATGGTGACCAGATAACCATAGTGCCACTCACCAGCGTGAAATAGATATGATCATGCTGGCTCGTGATGAGACCCCCTATTCTTCTGACAAATTAATTATCAATAAGATCATTACCTTGGTTTGGTAGCTAAATTGGAATGTCAGTTGTTACATTCTTATGATCATGGTAGGTTGGCTCATGACGAGACCCACTATCCTCTTTGGACAATGTTGTAAGAATTTTGCTATTTTATTTTGCTTTTGCAATTTTTCTTATAAAAAGGGAGGCTCATTTGCTCCTTAAGAGTCAGGGATGGTGTAAGAAGTAAGAAGATGCCAATGGAAGTATTATACTCTTATCCCTTAACATTATATCGATGATTTTTATCCATTTGGAAGTATAAACATAAGCCATAATGGATTAGAGGTAATGAATCATTTCATGATGTGTCCCAAAAGAAAAGATGTTCAGATAGCCATTATAAAGGTACACCATATTAGCTTGATGAATAAAGATAACCAACAAAAGGAGTTTAGAAGTTATAATGACATTGTTATTACCACGTATCTTTAGAAGAGGCACAAATGCACATGGTGCTTATTTTCAATACAAAAGAAGAAGATCATGGTATAATGATCAAGAGAAAAATGAGAAAAATTCAAAATTTAGCTCGTAAAAGGTGCGGTTCACTCAGCAAAATCAAAAATAAAAACAAGGTGTTGTTCAATTGATTGAACGGAAATCGTTCAATCATTTTCACAACAAAAATCAATCAAAAGTGAAATTGTTGTTCAATCAATTGAATGACAATCATCTAGTTGTTCAAACAATGGAGTCGAAATAAAAACAAAATGTGTTGTTCAATCAATTGAACGGTAGTCGTTCAATGGTTTGAACAGTAAAAACAAATAAGGAGAAATGTGTTTTTCAATCAATTGAACGACAAGCATTCAATAGTTTGAATAGCGAAAACAATTGGAAAAAAATATGTTGTACAATCAATTGAACGGCAGTCGTTCAATAGTTTGAACAACGAAAACAAATAAGACAAATAGTGCTATTCAATCAAGTGTACAGCAATTGTTCAATAACTTGAACAATGAAAACCAATGAACGGAAAATGTGTCGTTCAATCAATTGAACGGCAGTCGTGAGAACGCAAAGGAAAACATGTTGTTCAATCAATTGAAACGCAATTGTTCAATTGTGTGAACAACGAAAACAACAAAAATGTGTTTGTTAGGCCCCTAAACTACTAGTGTAAACCCTTATTGTTATTAGTACAACCCACTTATTATATTGATGTACCCATGTAGTGCCCATATTGTTACTATTGTGCCCATATAGAAGCCCACTATTGTTATTATTGTGCCCTTACATTAATATTGTTATGTCGGCTCTGATTATGTTATGACCCCTTAGACTCCTATATATATAGAAGGAGGTCTTTTCATTTGTATCATCTCAAGAATTGTTCATTTGTGTAATGTAAAGGAGGTTGCCCCCTCGAAGAGGCTGAATTCTAAGGCGTTGATCTCTCTTTTCTATCTTTTTTGTGAGTTTTTCATAACATTTGGTATCAGAGCTTTGGATCTAGGGTTTCGTTGCTCCAAATAGGTCATCGTGGCATTTTC
Organism: Pinus taeda; assembly: GCA_000404065.3. Taxonomy (NCBI): domain Eukaryota; kingdom Viridiplantae; phylum Streptophyta; class Pinopsida; order Pinales; family Pinaceae; genus Pinus; species Pinus taeda. The sequence goes on along the minus strand of APFE030631479.1, from coordinate 18,013 downwards.
ACTATAACTTTTTTTCTGCGACGTTTCAGAAGCTAAAAAAAAAAACCCATTTGAGAAGAGATCGCGCTGAACCTCGGATCTGAATTTCAGAGCTTTTCGCACTATATTTGTGGAGATATGATCTGAGGAAGTTAGTTTTTCTGCAGACTCCTGAATTACATTCCAAATAGGTGACATGGGGAAAATTGTCATAACTTTCTCTCTATGCATCGGATTGAGATTTTTTAAGAAGGTACAGAAAGAGGATGGACTATAGTTTCTTGTATATATTTTTTAGTTCCAAAGGTCGAAACAGTGACACGTAGCGCTTCATACAAGTTCGCTCTTCTGGAAAGGTTTGTAATCAGGTCATCTTGGGAGATTGTGCATAACTCCTTCTTGGAGAATCCAATTTGGATCAGACTAGTGGCATTGGAAAGAGGACGCAGAGGGCTACTACAGATAGCAATTTTAGAACTTAAAGATCCAAAAGTACAGAGTTACAGTCGTTTCAAAATTGAGCTCCTAAAATCAAGAAAAAGCAAGATGAGGAAGTTTGATGGCAAGGATCCGGTAAATTGGATACTTCATATGGAGCAATATTTTGATCTACATGGTGTACCACTGTTACAAAAGGTATGTATTGCATCTTCATATTTAGAACCGAATCAATTTTTTATGGTATGAAGGGCTTTGTTCTCGTAAACAACTTGTTACGTGGTCAATTTTCACGGAGGAAATGATAGCACACTATGAGGATACAAAGAGCAACACCTTCTTTAGAGCAACACCACAACAATTGGAAAGAGAAAAATGGCTTTGTGACATAGTGGAAAGCAAAATTATGGAAACTAGGAAGCATAACCCTCACAACTATAAAGATGGAAGTGTTGTTTCTCCTAGCCTTCCACAACCTACAAGGGTTACACCACAACAATTGGAAGAAAAAAGAGAAAAAGGCTTTGTTACAATTGTGATAGAAAATGCACTAAAGGTCATAAGTGTGCTGAGAAGAAATTATTTTACATAGAATATGAAGAGGAGGAAGAAAAGGATCAAGAAACATCAAAAGAAGAGGATATACGCCAGGATCCCACCCCAGAGAAAGAAGAAATGAATTAGACCATATCTTGTAAAGCATTGGCAAGAATTACCACTCCTCAAACTCTCAAGATAGAAGGACATATCAAGAAGAAAAATGTGCAAGAAGTGAAATATCACATCGAGAAAGAAGAAATGAATCCAACCATATCTTGTAGTTCATTAGTCGAAATTATCACTCCTCAAACTATCGAGATAGAAGGACATATCAAGAAGAAAAATGTTCAAGAAGTGAAAGATCACATCGAGCATCAAGAAATGAATCTGACCATATCTTGTAAAGGATTGGAAGAAATTACCACTCCCAAAACTCTAGAGATAGAAGGACATATCAAGAAGAAAAAGGTTCAAGCAGTGAAAGATCACATCGAGCATCAACAACAAGTTCTCCAACTTTTAAAGGATAACGCCACTTTGGTGCAAAATCAAATGAAACAACAAGTAGATCAACATCATAGTGAAAATGTTTTTGATGTAGGTGATTGGGCATTTTCCGCTACAACTCAAGAAAGCTATTTATGAGAAGGAAATGTTGGCAATACTACATGCACTTAAAAAATGGCGACCTTACCGAATGGGAAGACTCTTCAAGGATGAGGATGTGGAAGCATTGTTTTGTGCTATTTCTATTATCCAACCAAATTGGATAAGCAACGTAATGGATGAATGGAAGAAGGACAAAGAAGTATGGCCACTTATTCAAAAGTTGCAAAAGATCCCAATTCAAACAATATTGCCAAAAATTGAAGAGGAAGGAAAAGTCATATTGGAACCTGGAGCAGTCACAGAAACAAGAACCCGACAGCTACGAAATCGATCAATTTCAGAGTATCTCATCAAGTGGAAGAACTTACCAGCTGAAGATTCCACATGGGAGGACAAGAATTTCATACGGAAGCATCAAGAACTACTCAAGCATTGAGGACAACGCTTTTTGAAGGAGAGGGGCATGTTAGGCCCCTATACTACTAGTGTAACCCCTTATTGTTAATAGTACAACCCACTTATTATATTGATGTACCCGTGCAGTGCCCATATTGTTACTATTGTGCCCCATAGAAGCCCACTATTGTTATTATGTGCCCTTACATTATTATTGTTATGTCAGCTCTGATTATGTTATGAGCCCTTAGACTCCTATATATAGAAAGGAGGTCTTTTCATTTGTATCATAAAAGAATTGTTCATTTATGTAATGTAAAGGAGGTTGCCCCCTTGAAGAGGCTTAATTCTAAGGCGTTGATCTATCTTTTCTATCTTTTCTTGAGCTGGTTCATAACAAGAACTCCCTTTATCTATGCACACCATGCACAACATTGAGGAAAATCGTTCCCAACATAGCCAAGGCATATGAGCCTCAAATCCATTGACCTTACCTTTCTTGATTACCTTTCCTATGATTGTCCTAACATTGTCCATTTACACCAATGGACCCAACCAGTCCAATTGGTTGTCATACTATTGCTTTCAACTTTCCTTATACATGCACCAAGCTTCATCTAGGACTTACCTTACTTGTTGGGTATCACAAGTCTCCCCGAACTCCATTAAATTTCCTCTTCTCTCAATCAATTCCCAAAGCTCAAAACATAAAAGGCAAGTCAACAAATTCCCAAGGCTCACAACATAAAAGTAAAAACAAGAAACAAGCAAGAGAATACCATGAAAACCAATAAAAACATGACATCACAACAAAGTGGCATGGCCATGCATAAGACACAAACAAAATTGTTGGGTGTGGAGCTTGATTATCTTCTGTATTCAAAGGTATCACCACATTGGACCCCAGTTCGTAATGGGGCGGCAATGCTGCCCGTAAAATATTCGCTGTAGGGGTGGTCTAGGGGGGGCAGCTGCGACCTTTTGGGAGCGCCCCCCCCCTGGCGGGGGGTTTCGGGGGCAACGCCCCCGAAGCTAAGAATAGATGTAAAATTTCCTTGTAAAATGTTGTAATTTCATAGTCAATTTGGGCCATTCATTAGGCAGAGATCTGACAATAGAAGTTATGTTTAATTTAGGGTTTTTTGCCCTAGAAGGAAACCCCTAACTATATATGAGGGAATTGTATTGCATCTATGTATATCTGTATTCTGAGTGAGGAAAAGAGAGGAAATTGAGAGCGAAGAGGGAGTTACAACGAATCTGTTGTAGGTTGTATCTCTTCAGTTTGCTGGATAATATAATAAAAGAAGGACTGACTATTTCTCCATGGACGTAGCCCAAACTGGGTGAACCACATATATCTGTGTCTTTCTTGTTTTATGCATTTCCTGTGTTTATATTTCTACAATATTTTATGTGTTCCATTGCTCTATAATATATAATTTTCTAACAACTAGTATCATAGCTGAAGGTCTATTTGGATGATAAACTCGCAGGAGAGAAGGGTTCCTGGTTCAAGTGGGAGCAATGGTGGAAGATGGTAGGTTTAGGGTCAAAAAATTCAACGATCAAAAATACCGGCTGTGGAAGATGCAGATGGAAGATTATCAGTATCAGAGAGATATGTACCTACCATTAAGCAGAAAGACAAAGAAGCCGACGAGTATGAAAAACACAGAATGGAATATCCTTGACAGAAAGGCACTTGGAACAATACGACTGTGCCTAGCTGCGTCGGTAGCATTTAATATTTCAAAGGAAACAACAACAGATGATTTAATGTCGACATTGGCCAAACTATATGAAAAACCCTTGGCCTTAAATAAGGTATTTCTTATGAAGCGTTTATTTAATATGAAGATGTCAGAAGGTGGATCTCTTGCAGACCATTTAAATGATTTTAGTATAGTTACAAGTCAGTTAAGTTCTGTAGGGGTAACTTTTGATGATGAAGTTAGGGCTTTGTTATTTCTGTGCTCATTGCCAGAAAGTTGGAATGGTTTAGTTATGGCCATTAGTAACTCTGTCTCTGGATCTAGTACTTTAAAGTTTGTTGATGTTGTCGATGCAATCCTTAGTGAGGAAATACGACGGAAAAACTCTAGTGAGAAATTAGGTAATGCTTTGACTGCAGAGACTAGGGGAAGAAAAATGGAAAGAGGAAAGAGCCCTGGATATCACAGTAAGTCAAGAAAAGGCAGATCCAAGTCCAGATTGGGGATAGTGTGCTGGAAATGCGAGAAGAAAGGACACCTGAGGAAAGATAGCAAGTCTCGGAAGGGAAAAGAAGGAGATGCGCAACAAGAAACTAATCATGAAGCAAATGTAACAGGTGATGTGTAGCAAGATACTTTGTTTCTTTCATTAGAAAATATTATTGATGCCTGGGTGGTATATTTAGGGGCCTCATTCCACGCCACACCTGATAAGAAACATTTTAATGATTATGTTCAAGGAGATTTTGTATAGGTTCTATTGGGTGATGATAAACCCTATAAAATCATTGGAATGGGCACAATTTTCATAAAACAACAAAATGGAAATCAATGGCTATTGAAGGAGGTAAGGCATGTTCTAGATATGAAGAAAAATCTGATTTCAACAAGGCAGTTGGGAGGTGAAGGTTGCGTAACTACTTTCACAGATAAAACCTGGAAGGTCACTAAAGGATCCCTGGTAATAGCGAAAGGAGGAAAGGTTGGTACATTGTATTTATGCAATGGTATTTCTAATTCTGTTAATGCTTTAACCTCTACAGGAGAAGATATGGCATTGTGGCATCATAGGCTCGGGCACATGAGTGAGAAGGGGGTGCAAATTCTTCACTCAAGAAATTTGTTGCTAGGTTTGAAGCATGTTGATTTAAAATTCTGTGAGAATTGTGTTTATGGATAACAAAAGAGAGTTAGATTCCTTAGAGTTGGGAAGGAAAATAAGAGTGAAAAATTAGAGCTTGTGCATATAGATGTATAGGGACGTGCTCAGGTATCCTCTCTTGGTGGCTATCGTTATTATGTTACTTTATTGTTGATGCAACCAAAAAAACCCATATTTATTGCATTCGAAATAAATATGATGTATTTGAAATGGAAAGCTTTGGTTGAAAATGAGACAGGAAAAAGGTTGAAGTGTCTCAGATCAAACAATGGAGGTGAATATTGCTACAAAGAGTTTGATAGGTACTGTTGAGAGAATGGAATTCATAGAGAGAAGACAGTTCCAGGAACACCACAAGAAACTGGTGTGTCAGAAAGGATGAACAGGACAATCATGGAGTGTGCAAGGTGCATGAGATTGCATGCAAGATTGTCTTTACAATTTTGGACAGATACTGTAGATACTGATGTTTATCTAATAAACAAAGGGCCTTCAAGTTCCTTGGATGGTGGTATTCCAGAGGAGACATGGACAGGTATAAAGGTAAACTACTCTTTTTTATTCATGGCATGTATGCCATCACAGGTTGTGAGTAGCCCACCTTACAGAGCTCCAAGGAGTTGAGATTCATTTTTTTAATCCTTAACTCCATCTTAATATGGATAGATCCACGCACCATTCTTACTCCAACACATGATATTTAAAATACTCACATCAACACAAGTTACTCTTCCACAAATAATTTAACTCGTTTTTCTATATTTGACAAATAACCCATCATGGCTAAAATGTGTAGAAAATCGTCCAGTCCAGATAGTACATATATATGCGACTCATTACTTATTAGAATATAAAAATGGAATTTAGTTTGCATTTTCTATACATATAGTTCATTGCATAAATATACAAAACATGTTTGGGACCTTCCATTAACATTGATCAACAACCCTATTTTAAATAGGTATGAATAATTGAGTAAGCTAACGTGAGAGGAACACTTATCTCATTGAAAATAACCATTGAATTAGGGACGATGGTTCTCCTCCCAACCATAGACAACTGCAACCAGTTTCCTTATGCAATGGTCACCGTCGAGCCATATTCAAGGGTTGGAGATCAGGACCGCTCCTGCGGTAAAATGATGCTTCCAGTTGGACTAGAAATCCCAAAAATGATGCCTAACAACTAGGGTTCCTCTGCGCTGCCTCCAAGTGGGTACAAGAATCAATATTCACTTGAATCCCCAAGTGATTCCAACTTAACCTCTAGAATAACATCCCTCCTCCTCCCATAAATCGACCTCTCCACTTAGTAAACTATCCATTCTTCAAACTCAACCTCCTGGTAGTTAGTATCTAATCTAGCCCAAATCTTGTAAGCCAATCGAATTGATCCACCTAGTTCCTTGTTTCCATTTTTTTTTTTGTTAGCCTTGTAATCTCTTACTTTCCAATCAGCTGAATGCCACATAGTTCCTAGCTTCTTACCTACCATCTATCCCAAACAACATATCCTTCGTAGCCCTGGAAATAGTGTCCCTTTGACTCAACCCATGTTTAGTTTTTTTAATTTACAATAAAAAGGAAAATGTAATTGGGGTTATTACAAAATCCCTATTAAAAAATTTTGTATCCAAAATGCCCCAACCTCCTTCCTCCATTGTACAAGCTATTATTCACATGTGAACCAAGTGAAATTTCCTCATCTTAATGTGAGAAACCCACAAAAATTTGGTGATGATGGTATCTATGTTATGTATGATCTCCATAGGAAGCATAAATAAATGCATCAAAGAATTCATCAGAGTCTTCGTGAAAGTACTTATACATGCATTGCGTACATCATTAACATTTATTAAAGAGAATAACATAACATTCCATCAATATTCCATAAAACACATGACTCGTCAACAACATATAGCATTAACAGAAATAAACAGAAATATGAAATAATTCTTCGGAAACTATCTTTATTGATCTTCAATACAAGGTTATAGACTCAAAACTACCCTACGCACATAGCTACAGGGGTCCATGCACTCAGTTGCGGACTCTACCCAGGCCTCTACACACTCAGCTGCAGAGCTTTTCTTCTCCTGTCTTGCCCACTTCTTTTCGCTATCACTTTTTCATACTTCTTCCTCTTATTATTGCCTTAGAATCTCTAAGACACACCTATTTATAGCCTTTCTCATACAATGTCATGGTCCGCGGACCATGGGTAAATCTCAAAACTGACTCAAACTTTACATAAAACAAGGGGCTAAGCCCCTTTGACTCCTATTCATCTACGCGCTCCACATCCACAAATCGTAGAGAATTTACATTATTTACACAAACTGTACCAAAACTTGGGTTATCTTAACCCCAACACTGACCCATGGGACCCCATCCCAACAATACTTGTCAAATTCATATGTATTTTCCATACCATCATAAAGAACCTTCCTATCAAGCAACCATGATTTTCTTCGTAATACATGACATGTGTCCATCTCCACCACATGAATTAATACTTGGTCACTAAAATTTCTAATATAGATGCTCAACCAACGTTGTTATGTCATAGTAATTTGTTGACCCTTCTATAACCATGAAAATTGATATGGAATTGGATGAGGGATGCAATTTTATTTTAGCTTATTGATGACCTTTGTGGATACCACATTTTTTGTACTCCCGACCTATATGATAAAATTGTAGCATTTATTATAAACCTTGCGTTTAGTTTTAAAAACTCTTGCTCTATCCAAGTTGATTCTCAGTCTTCTTTTTAGGCTTGAGCAACACCCTTCTAAACATAAGGTTTTCACCCTCTTCGTGTTGTAGTACTACAACATTTCCTCCCATAACTTAGGCCTCACCTACCTAAATGACATGAATCTCGACCTCATTCCTTCTTCTTAGCATATTCATCTTTGGAAATTTAGATGCCTTGTGCCCTTCTACTCCACATCTATAGCAAGTGATGGCATACTTACCCTTGCCTCTTTTAAACCCTTTACATTTACCAACATGGAAATTTGACTACTATACACTTCAGGTTCGTTGGCTTTACTAGAATGTCCTCTTGCAACCTTCATTCTTCCTTTGCCTCTAAGATTATTTCCTCTGCAATTCCACTGTGACTTCCTATTCAATTTTTCCACTACCTTTAAAGCAATTTGATATGCTTAATCCATGGTTTAGAAATAATGGGTACTTATCTCACCTGGAATATAAAACTTCATTCCATTCACATACTTTTCTACACTTTGATACTCCAACTCTTTTAAGTCGTAATTTTAGTGATCGTCTGAGGAATTCTTTTATATACTCCGAGACACAGGTCTCCTTTTGTTTCAAATATTTTGCTTGTTTGTATAAACTTTGTTGATAATAATTAGGAGAGAACTTCTCCTTCTTATTACTCACCATTTCTTTCCAAGTTTTTATCTTCTCCTATTACTTATCAACTATCTTTCTACACAACATCCCACTAGAGTGCAACATGCCCTTTCAACTTCATTACTGAAAAATAGACTCTATTGGGCTCTTGGATATTCTCATACTCATGGTATCACTTGAGTTCTCCTATATGAAAGTATATGTTTTCATATTGTCATCGTATCAAAAAGATTTCACCCTTGCATTAAGTCTATCCTTCATAAATGATATCAAATGATTGATTAAGTCACTTTCATCAACATTTTGTTAGTCCTCCATCTCATCCTTTAATTCTATGTCTAATATAGCTCCAACATCTCCAATTTGTTTATTCTCTAGTTCTTCAATTTACCTTCTCAATTCCTCCAATTCATTGTTCCTAACACCTTCTCAACCTAATTCTCTTTGCAACAATACCCTTAAGAGTTTTCTTAAATCCTCAACCAAAATACCATTCACAAGCCTTTCTCTCAACATTACCTGCCAACACTTATATTTAAATAGACCTTTGTTTGGTACCTAGTCTCTACCAAAGTGCTATCTAAAATCTACCCAAGAACCTATTATATTAAGGATACAATGCACCTTAAAAATCGATACAATACACCTTAAAAATCCTAATATAAGAATATTTTAACTTCTTGTCATCCAAATATTATTTTCTTATATAAAATAAACACATACATGCCACATCTTATACCCATCTACCATAACAAACAATTATTCATGACCTCTGCTGAACAAACAAATCTCTAACAACCTCCATGAAAATGCTCCCCAGGAACCCACCCAAAATTTTGATTACATAGTTTGATGGGATTGCAGAGGACACATCCAAAAAAAATTTACTTACCGACTCTTACATTGGTTGGCCAATACACATAAAGTCATGACTTTGCTATCATGGTGAAATTTCCAAGCATTCTAAAGTTTTCTTGTCTTATCAAATTGAAAACTTTTTTGTACTACAAAACATTAAATAACATTTAGCCTTATGCTTATTGACCATCCAAGCACTGTAGGCGCCCACCTACAGTCACTCCGTTAACCTGGACAGCTCTCAGAACTAATCACGGTCGATGGTTGTTGGCCATGTCCAACCAGGGTTAAGCGAACCGACGATGTCCTCAATCTGCAATGCGCATGTGGTGGAAATTGGAATCTTTTGTTTTCGCTGAGGCGAATATCCTAGAGTTGACAACGCCTATTTCCTTTAATTAAATATGCTTGATTGTCCTACATCGTGACATTTTGTTTTCATAATCAATATACTAAAACTGCACTCCATATCAGTTACTTAACTGCACTCCATATCAGTTAATTTCACACCACTCGGGAATTATGAATATTGTTGCGCTCTTGTTAATGGCGGTGTGAAAGGATAATCCAACGCTCCCCGTGTGTTTTGTGGCATGTGCTTAAATCTAGCAATGTGTTTCTTTACTAACACCTGCGAGTTTTGGCGTAACGGCAATCGTGACTCCAACAAGTGGTATCAGAGCCAAAGGTATCGAGTTCGAAACATACCTAGCTCGTGTTGGGGGGAGATTGTTGCGCTCCCCAAGATAATCCAATGCTCCCATGTGTTTCGTGGCATGTGCTTAAATCTAGCGATGTTCATAAAATTTCTGAGAGTATGAGATATGTTTGGATATGATAAAGACAACTCATAAGCAGCACGATGTTCATAAAATTTCTAAGAGTATGAGATATGTTTGGATATGATAAAGACAACTCATAAGCAGCACACTTGGCTCGTGTTGGGGGGAGATTGTTGCGCTCCCGAAGATAATCCAACGCTCCCATGTGTTTCGTAGCATGTGCTTAAATCTGGCAATTTTCATAAAATCTCTAAAAGTATGAGATATGTTTGGATATGATGAAGACAACTCATAAGCAGCACTAGTGATGAAAACTAAATAATATCACAATTATTTTAAGAACCTTTCCAAATAAACAGAGTCCAATATGCATTTGAACTCTTTCTCCAATTTGTTAGTTCACCACGAGGGCTCCAAGCGATGGAAATTCCAGAGCGGTTGATAGATCCTTTCGATCATCCACAAGATTTGAAGGGGATAGGGAATTGTTGCCCATCCATTTAGTGATTGCTTACAAAGTATGCTACGGGTCTTCCATCTTCATAATTGTGCAAGGAAGGTTGATTTATCCTTGTATTCACACCTCTGGACATAATTTCCACGAAATTTCCTGGCACTGGAAGCCTCTGGACATAATTTCCAGGAAATTGACTTACACTGCGCAACGTTAGATCTACGAAATTTGCAGGGGTGGAATATTTAATTATTGGCCTTGTCACTTCATGATTGTGGACAGAGATTTGGTAAATTCTTCATCTGAGACACTTCATAATTTCCACAAAATTTACAAGGCATCTATCCATTTTAATCCACCCGCCTATGCTTCAATCATCTAATTACGCTTGTTGATTAGTTCTAGGCAATCTGAAGCCTCGTGAGCTCCCTGATCTGATATATCTGCTTGCTTCAATCTGAAATACCTGCCTGCTTCAGTCATCTACTTATTATTTTCTGTCTGCCATTTTATCCATTCATTACCCTGTCTATCCATTCATCGCAATTCTCATTCAAATGGCACAAACCGCTCCCCAACACAATGACAGTGCTGCTTCTTCCTCTTCTCCATCGACCTCTTATGAGGTATTCATCAATCACAGAGGTCCCGATGTGAAGAAGACATTCGCCAGTCATCTCTGTAAATGTGTTAGAAAACTTGCACAGATGAATCTAGCTAGTAAAGGTTGAACGCACAGCTTTGCAGAGCAAAAACACTAAAAGGAAATCGAAAGAAGAAAAACATGATTCATTAGAAAATATGTTACAATTCTCATGATATAGCATTACTGGGTGAAGATCCCAAGGTAATGCACTATAGTGGTGATCAATGAGAAGACTCAACACCTACAACAAGTTTCGGAGATAACTAGTCAGTTGCAGAGTTAAAGAAGGAGCAAATCAAGGAGTAAGTCATGCAAAAGGAATCTTGCATGCAATCCCATGCTCTAACTAAGAGTCTGCATGTAGATGTGTAGTAGTTGCATGTAGTCGCATGCTCTAACTAAGAGTCCGCATGTAGGTGTGTAGTAGTTCCAACGCCCCCTCTGAACACCACTATGGGGAAAAATAGAAAATGGGCCCTAACAACTAAGGCCAAAGGTCACCCAAAATACAGTGCAAGTTATGTTAAAATTGAGGAAAGAGGGAAACCTCCTGGGAAAACCCCCCCTCAAAATACAATGTAATAAAAAAAAAAGAGGAATAAAAGACAGTTGCTAAGCAACTGTGTCCTTCACTCCAAGACGATCACGCAGAGAGCGAAACTTCTGCTCAGTGAATGTCTTGGTGAAGATGTCTGCAGTCTGTTCTGCTAAGGGACAGAACTGCAAATCAATGACCTGATCATGTACTAAGTCTCTGATGTAGTGCATATGGATCTCTATGTGCTTCGTCCGCTGCCGCGTGTCTGGATCCCTGAAAAATTTGAGAGTGCTCTGGTTGTCACACCAGATGACAATGGGCTGGTGGTGGAACTGAACCCCAACTCAGTGAGAAAGTGTTGTAGCCATAGGCCGAATGGTGAGTTTGCTATCCTTTGTACTCGCCTCAGCTGAAAAGAGAAGCAATAGGCAGAGACTGCTTCTTGCATCGGACCACAGATTAGGGGGCCAAAAATCCTAGACTGAGTGAATATCCGGAGGTGGACTTGCGATCAATGCTGTCTCCCGCCCAATCAGAATCTGTGAAGCCAAGGAGATTCAATGCAATGGCTACTGCATAGTGAATCCCAAAGGCGATGGTGCCCTGCACATATCGGAGGATGCGCTTGACAGCATTCCAATGTAGCTCATGCGGCTCCTGCATGTATCTGGAAACTGCCCCTACTGCATATGAGAGATCTGGTCCGGAGTGGGTGAGGTACAATAAGCTCCCCACTAGCTGTCGATAGAGAGTGCTGTCAACTAATTGAGTGTCACCTCCATCCTCAAGACGGACCCCAGACACAAAAGGAGTCAGTGTTGGCTTGCAGTCAGTCATGCGAAATCTCTCGAGGAGATCCCGTGCATACTTAGCCTGAGAGAGTTTGATGCCTATGGCATCCTGGCTAATCTCAAGACCAAGAAAGAAGTGTAATGGACCCATGTCCGTCATCAAGAACCTATCATGCAAGGCCCTCTTGACTGTAGCAATGGCTAAAGCCGAGCTGCCAGTGATTAGGAGATCATCTACATACAAAACTAAGATAAGAAGAGAATCATGTGTCCTAAGCATGTAAACATTCGGATCAGACTTACATCTTTCAAAGTTTTTTGATAAGAGAAAAGAATCCATCTTCGCGTACCAAGCTCTCGGGGCCTGCTTAAGGCCATAGAGAGATTTCTTCAGTCTACATACCAAAGATGAATCCTGAATGAAACCATCTGGCTGCTCCATGTAGATCTCCTCAGATAGGTCTCCATGAAGAAAGGCATTCTTCACATCCATCTGATGTACTTCCCACCGTTGGGCAGCTACAATGGCAAGTAAGGCGTATGGAATCCATCTTTGCTACTGGAGCAAAGGTCTCGTCATAATCAATGCCATGCACTTGTTGGAAGCCTTTTGCTACTAGCCTCGCTTTCTGTCTGGTGATTTGCCCATCTGCAGCACTCTTGGTCCTGTAGACCCATTTGCATCGGACAAGTTTCCTTCCTGAAGGAAGGGGGACCAGATCCCAAGTCTGGTTCTCAAGGAGGGGGTTATACTCCTCCTCCA
>APFE030631477.1:694-21278 GCA_000404065.3 Pinus taeda | reverse complement strand
TGAAGAGGCAAAAATAGTGTCTTTGTGGTAGAAAATATGCCTTGGTCTCATCTCATGGTCCCAAGGAGGGATAGGTGAGATCAAGGGTTGCCTGATGGCCTTTTCTGAAGATATTTTCTATACTCAAACTGTCAAATCAATCTGAAGCATGAAAAGCTATTTTAATCATAAAAAACAACTTAAGTAACAAAACAAGATTTTAACCTAAATAACAGATTTTATTCTAAGAATGCAGCAAGGACACATAAAAGTACACAAAGGAGGTATTGGGCACTTGGATTGGGCCCAACCCCAAGAGCTACAGCCTCCTAAGGAAGATTAGAGCTGGTGCAAAGGTGGATTCATCTTTATTGATCAAAAGGATAGTTACATCCCAAAACCTGTCTACAAGAAAAAGCTTGAAAATGTGTTGAAATGCAGAGCTAACCCACTGACTAGAATCTTACTAACATATGACCAACTCCTACCTAAAAACCAACTAACAACTAACTACAAACTGACTACAAACTGACTAACTCCAATGAGGCCCTAAGCCTTCTTATTTATACAAATTGAAGACCCCAACAGTCCTCGTAAACTTTAGGTACTCGACTGCCAAAACTTGCAATTAAAAACAATCTTACTTGACTTGCTTGGATGCCCCTTGTGCTTCAAGTTTTTGATGGAGAATTGGAGGTAAGGGCTCATAAATAAACGGGACACCTTCCTACAAATCCTCTCCCTTGTTCCTCCACGAATTTGGCTGCCAAGTGCTCATTTAAATCTTTGATTTTGTCTCAAAATTGACCAAAAATATGCATAAAGCACACATTAGACTTGTTGTCATAATTACTAACCCAATTCACTCTATTAGCATAAATATAATAAAAAACATGCAATAAAATAACAAGAATGGTGGATTAAGTTGAATTAGGAGGCTAAATGAGCCCATATAATTACCCATTTTTGGGGCTCATCATCACCCCCTACTGAAAGTGTTGCTCATCCTCTGAGCCACTAATCTATCTCTTCATCTTTGATGGCCCTAGTGGCCTCCAGATCATCCCAAGCTTCTGATGTGGCCTTCTCATGTGTGCCATAAAATTTTTCCTTCTTTTACATGTCCTTCCATTGATCCTCTTACTCTGCTTGCTTGAGTTCTTCTGCTTTTCCTGGCCTTGAAATACATGGATGCCTGCCTTTTTTTTTCTTTTTGTTTTGTAGGTGTGCTTAATGTAGAAAGCACAACTGCTGCCTCCCTTGCCAATATCCCAGGTGATTTCTCCTCTTGCTGTTCTTTTTCCTTGCTTCCTGTAGAAATCCCTGTGTCAATTGTTTCTGTGTGTGTTGCTGAGATCCCAGGGTGTGTCTTTTCCTTTTGTTTTTGTGTGCCTGCTTTGGCTGTGGTAGCCTTCCTTTGGGCTTTTTCAGCCTTCTCTGTCCTACTTTACATCCTCTTTTCCCTTGGTGTTTTCGTTGTTGTTTCTTCCTCTATTTTAGGCTCAACAATCTAGCCCATTTCCCCTTTTTCTTTTTGTTCTTTCTGTGCTTGAATGTCTTGTGTTCCTTCACCATTGGTTTTCTCACCCCCTTCAGTGTCTTCTCCCTCCTCACTACTGGATGGGGTGATTTTTTCAGCCAAATATGAAGATTTCCCAAGATATGGGGACAGCGTAGGCGTGTTAAGCATCTTCCACCAATAGTTTGATGAGTCCATGGTGGGCTAACTGATCTAGACTCCCTGTCTTAAACTTAATCTGGAGTATATGAATCCTTCTGTCATTGTGCTTATACCCCTTCTGAACACCAAATGTAGGGATGGAGACAATAATTTTGAAGAAAACAGGGGAAAATTGTGGTTTTCTACAAAATAGGCAGCTTTCTTTTTAATGCAATTTCTCCCTTCTTAAAGCTTAATCCTTCCCTAAAATTGCATCATTTCTTTTGCAGAAACATGCAACAGATAAAACTATTTTGTTTCTTCTTGTTCTTTTAAAAAAAAAAAAAAAAAAAATAGGCAGAAATTTTAAATGCAATTACTCTTATTTTTTAGGTTTAATCCTTCCTTAAAATGATATCATTCCTTCCACATATTGATAATCAAGGTGGGTATGCATGGAACCTACCTCCTGAAGCCAGAAATTTTGCAAAAATCCATGTTTTCTTCTAAAAAAGGCAGCTCACCGCCCTTCTTGTAGAATTGGCTGTAGGTGCTCCTGTAGAACTTGTTACTGCTTCTGGAATTTTTCGTGTTTTTTTTCACAATAGAAATTTGCAATTTTTCCTCTCTTCAAACTTTTCGAACCTGAATTTCCTTCTCCGTTTTGAAAAGAAATCAATTTTTTTGACAAAACAGAGAGCAACCAACACAATTTTTTCTTTCAGAGAGTGGACAGTCTTGCAAATTATTTTTTCAAACAGGTTTAGTTCCTACGGTTGCATCTCTCCTTTCAAAAGAATGTGAGAAAGAAGAAGACAAACTTCGAATGTAAAGGGAAGAAAAACAGAGAACTGTGTAAAACTCAGAGAAACTATGTAGGCAGACTTTTCACTTCCACTACAGAAGCAGACGTTTCCTCTGATTTTCCAATCTGATGCCATTCAATTCACCACCTTGCACAAACATGCCATTCATAGAGTAGTTTTTTTGAGCCTACCTCATTTTGAGCTTGAAATTTGCTGAAAATTCCAGGTTTTCCCACTCCGGAAAGTTGTTCAGTCTTTCCTGTAGAAACCTTCTTGTAGAAGGCTCTCGTTTCCTGTCGAACAAAACTGTGCTTCTTGTAGAATGCCGATAGGCGGGAGGTTTAATAAAAAGGCAGAAATCTTTCAGAGGAACATTGGTTAGCTACTCTCGAAGTAGTGGACGCATACTCCAGTTGGGGACGTCGTATAGGCATAGTGAACAAAGAGTGGTGAATGCGTTAACTGAACTGTCTTTTAACTGCTGGCATGATTTGTGGTGAGGAGATGACGTGGTAGAAATGTGTGTTGGCCCCATGTAGACTACAGTGCTATCACAAAACTTCATGTTTTCTACCTGTTAATCACTTGACATCATGTGCGCTAGAGTTCAGAACATCTACCAGTACCTGTTTTTTTTAATTTCTCATGAGTTGACTAGACACGTGTACTGGGTGATCTCCGGATGAGTGCAATCAAACTAGCTGAGGATGTCAGGTTAATTGGCTAGCTTTATGGCTTAATCCAACCATTTCATTCGTTCATGCACTTTCGAATCATACAGATGCGAATAGAGTCATTGGTTTAGACACCTACCTGTAAGTCGACGTGCTACTTGGTTCTTTTTGTTGCTGCATGCTCATATTCTACTACTGCATGCCTGGATCTCTTATGCTATAAGATTTTGCTGTCTGATTTGTGGCTATTTTTTTTGTTCAGGTATCCTCTAGCTGGATCTAAGTTGCAGAAGTCTGTTTCATCCTTCAGATTTTCACCCTCATGTTGCTGATGCTGGATTTTGCAGGACAGTGACTTGTTTTCTCCATATCTCCGAAACGATAGATCAGATTGACTTGAAACTTTCTGAGAATGTTTCTATCATTCAATGGATGCACGGATTTCTAGAAAAACTAAAAATTGCTGAAGGTGACAGAGTTCAATTTCTCGGAAACCATGCATTAGAATTGGCTAAAACTACTTGGGAAAGTTACTATCACCTATATGCATCTCCCCATGAAACATGTTTTAAAATGGATGCACGGATATGGAGAAAATGCAAAAATGGCTGAAGGTGATGGAGGCTAATTTCTTTGAAACCGTGCACTGGAATTGGCTAAAATTTCTCAGGAATGTTTCCATCATCCCTATAGAACTCCCCATAAAACAGTTTTCTAAATGGATGCATGGTTTTCAAGTTAGGGAAAAAACAAATTTCTGCTATATGTATTTTTGTTTCAAAGCATTCTGCAGTTTTTTGCACAGTAAGAAAAAATGAGCTTGGGCTATGACGCATGCATGGAAATGATGGAAGAGGGGTTTGAAGATTGTAGGAGGATTTATGAACTCTTTATGAAGCTACCATGTTCGCCAAACTATTTTTTAAAATCCATTTCTAGCTTTCTGTAATTTCTACAGGAACTTCCTGTAGAAAACACAGTTTTCATAAAAGAAGCACAATGAGGTGGAAAAAATGATGGAGAACGGTGAGGGATGGAATCATGGATGTTTACAAGCCTCATAGATAGATTCTAAACCTTTGGGTCCTCCTCTGAGATCGATTTTGTCTTGTTTGTATTCTGCCTATAGAAGACACAAAGCTTCCTGTAGAAGGTGAAATCTCAGTTTGAATGGGACAAAATCTTGGGAAAGGGTAGTGGTCATGGAGGAATTGATTGTGAGGGATGTTTGCAGCTTGGTGCTGACCTCCGTCTTTGTTTTGTTTGATCCTCCTAACCTGCAATGTCCTTCCTGTAGCCTACAATTATTCAACAGAAATAAGGTTTATTTTTCTTTTTCTCTTTTCTTCTTTCTTTCTCTCTTTTTTTTTTTTGAAAACAACTAGGGCGCCTCATGGAGGTTTTCACCCTAATTGCCTGCCCTAGGCGCCTCCAAGGGAGGTTTTCACCTAGGGACCTTATTCTTTTTTATTTTCTCTTCTTGCTAGCCTATTGAATGCCTCATAGAGGTTTTCAATCAATGAGCCAATTTGAGGTGCCTCCTAGGAGGTTTTCACGTTAGATTTTTATTTTCCTCTTATTTTTATTTTTTATTTTTATTTTCTACCCTACCCTACCTGAAAAAAAGAATAATTTTCAAGTATCAGAATACTTCCAATGGAGGCATGTGCACACCGAGATTAGAGACAAAATGATGTAGAAGCTTGAAATGCATGCTTTGATAGGTATCCAAATTTTAGAGACCAAATGATTTGACTTTGAAGGGATCAAACATAGCTGAGGAAGAGAGTATTGCTACAACTTAGTGACCATCTAGAACCATATCTCAATATAGCTCTGATATACTTGGTCCTTTTCCTAATCTGGATCATTCTCCATATCTTCTTCTATCATTACCTTCACATCTTTCTCTTTTTGCTAATTTTTCTCTTGAATACATGGAGGATTTGATGGTAACCATAAGAGAGCACTCTCAATCTTTGATTCTGATGTCTTCTCTTCATCAAGTGCAGCCCGTGGTTCTTTGATATCCTCTTTTGAATCTTCTTTTGCTGGATGTGGTCCTTTGATGTTGTCAATATAATCTCTTTTTTGCAATACTCTTCTTGAGCTATGGTGAAAATCATTGAGCTCAAGAGGAGTTGTTTGGACATGTTGTGCCTTAGCATTGTAATTGGGTTGAGCTACTCCAATGTGTGGGTTTGGAAATGCTGGTACGGGTAGTTGAGTGGGGGTGTATATTTGAGATGGATGTCGATGGGTTTGTACTTGGGCAGGTGGTTTCCCACTATATACTTGATGAGCCTGCCTGTTATATGGGTTCGAGTTGAGTTTAGAAGGCATCTGGGGCTGTCCTGGTGGAGTAGGAGACGATGGTTGTGGTTGAGCAGGTGGTGGAGAGAAATGAGCAGGAGGAGTGTTGTACTGGGGCCACCACCCTTGATCAGGTCCATTTCACTGAGGCTGTGGTTGAGCGTAGGGGTGAAATGAATGAGAAACTGGTTGGGCATAATATGGAGATGTGAAGGACTGAGGAGGAGGTGTGGACTAGGAAGGATGAGTAAGGGGACCCCAAGAAGGCATGGAATTGGCTTGATAGGGGTTGTAATAGGTCTTGGATGTGCCTTGCATTCCCTGCTAGTAAGGTATGGGTACATGTGGCCTCCTTTGGTTCATATAATAGAGTGGTCCAATGACTACTTTTGCCCTTTGATATGCAGCTTTGATTCTAGGTAAAGAAGGGCACTAATTCGTAGGATGGTCTTCTTCACAAACAAAACACACTTCTATGGAGTGCAATGGACATTAGTTCCTAGGATGCTTTCTAGTGTACCTGGGACAAAAGATGGCCAAAGAACTATCTCCTTCCTCGTGCTTCCTTTGGATCCACAAGGTATCTAGTTGCATTGCAAGAAACTGCCTCACCTCGCTCTTGAAATCTTCCATCTAATTTACAAATTCATTTTTGGATAAGGTACTGCTCCAAACATTTATGTCTGTAGCCATTTGCTCCAGAGGAATGTTTTCTTTTTCTTCTCCCCTAGAGGTTCTTCAAAATATGTCTTGTTGTCCACCTATGGGTTATTAGTCACAACCATCGAAGAAGAGAGAAGGTTGGCTGTGTGAAGCAGTGGGGGTGTTGTTCAAACATTTTTTGACTTATCTCTACTCCTACAAGGCATAGAAGGAAACCTTTCTGGTTTATTTTTGTCTTTTTTCTGCTTATACCTACAAAACTGAAATAGATTGAACTGCAACTAACTAAAATCTATCCTGCTAAATTGAAAATCCAGAATTCAAATGAAAGCAGGAAAGGACTAATCTATTTTGCTGAAATGAAATTGCAGGAATGAAATGCTAGGCTACACTTGCAGAATTGGAATTGCGGAATTGAAATGCTAATCTACACTTGCAGAATTGAAATTGTGGAATTGAAATGCTAATCTATGAAAGTGGGAAATATCTAATCTATGCTTGCAGAAATGAAACGAAAGAAGGAAATGTCTAATCTACTTTTGTGGAAATGAAATTGCAGAATGAAAATGAAACAACTACTCTACTCTTGCTGAAATAAACTACTTAGCAGAAGGTTGTAGTAGAAAATAGAAGAAAAGCAGCAATCACAAATACTCTGACACTTCCCCGGCAATGACGGTAAAAGGATGGTGGGCCCCATTATTGCAGCAATCATGCTGCAACTCTTGGGACTCCCTTCTTTACTTTTATCAACCAGGTAGTTCGTAACAAACATGGAAGCAACGGTGCTATATGCATAAGTACTAGCTCTTGTCGCGACTGTCACTTGATCAGTTGGGACAAGTCTGCTAGGAGCTTAAGCCAATTTCTATGAGCTCTAAGAAGAAGTTTTTAACTGTGATGGATGAAGACTAACTCAAAAGAGGCTAGTCTACTTGCAAAAAGAAGTTGAAAGTTGAAAGGAAATGCAAACCCTGGCAAACCCTAGTCTTACCGACTAACCCTACTGGTGCAAGAAAATGGATGAAAGAGGTGGAAATGGATGCCATTGAATTTAGAAAGGTAAAATTCATGTGACTAAGCTAATTCTACAATGAAATCTGAAAAAAACATCTTTTTGCATTTTTGAGTAATTTTACAGAATTATTATGCATGTGTTTTAACTGTTTTTTACTGTACAGAGGTTGTTGATGAAAGGAAATGGAGTAGGCTCTTGCGGAAGGTTGGGAAGGTGAGAAGAGGGCCTAAGGGGTCCCTAGCACCCTTCTAGAGAGTTTCACACTGTTCGAATCTCAAGAAACCGCTTTCATGAGCTTCTACAGGAAGTCTGCACGGGTTCTACACGATGTACTGTAACTTCTACAAGATGTTTCTACAAGATGTTCCAAAAGGGAATTTTGAAGGGTTGATGGAGGGAAAATGGTGGGAAAGTGGAAATGAAGGATAGGTGAGGATGTTAAGGGGTATAGGACCTCGTAAATGAGGCTAAGGAATGATGAAGGCGATTGGATTTGTTCGAGGATGGAGGGAGCAATGATGCACAAGAATGTAGAAATTAGGGCAAAGGGAGGAAATGTGGCGAATGAAGGGAAGGAGTCTAGGTTAAGGTGTTGGAGCAGGTGGTATGATGGAATAAATATAGGAAGGGAGGTATTACAGATGCTGTGCACACTATTTCTCAAAATTGATCGAAGAAACTAGAAAAATCAGAGATCTAGCTATTTTGACCTACTTTGACCTACAAACCAAAAATATGATGAACAAAAGTTTATTGGCAGAAAATCATGCAAGATAACTATGAAAACTAAGTAATAATAGATCCTAAACATGCAAGTACAACTGGTATCAACTTTCCTAACTAAAAATCTAACACTAGCAATTGCATGAAGAGGCAAAAACAATGTTTTTGTGGCAGAAAGTATGCCTTGGTCTCAGCTCATGGTCCCAAGGAGGGAGAGGCAAGATAAAGGGTTGTTTGATGGCCTTTTCTGAAGATAATTTATGTACTCAAACTATCAAATCAACCTAAAGCATGAAAAGCTATTTTAATCATCAAAAACAACCTAAGTAACAAAACAAGATTTTAACCTAAATACCAGTTTTTATTCTAAGAATGCAGCAAGGACACATAAAAGTACACAAATGAGGTATTGGGCACTTAGGCTGGGCCCAAACCCAAGAGCTACAACCTCCTAAGGAAGATTAGAGCTAGTGCAAGGCTAGATTCATCTTTATTGATCAAAAGAGTAGTTACATCCCAGAAATTGTCTACAAGAAAAAGCTTGAAAATGTGTTGAAATGCAGAGCTAACCTACTGACTAAAATCTAACTAACATTTGACCAAATCCTACATAAAAACCAACTAACAACTCACTACAAACTGAATAACTCCAATAAGGCCCTAAGCCTTCTTATTTATTCAAATTCAGGACCCCAACAATCCTCCTAAACTTTAGGGACTCAGGTGCCAAAACTTGCAGTTAACAACAATCCCACTTGACTTGCTTGGCTGCCCCTTGTGCTTCGAGTTTTTGATGGAGAATTGGAGGTAAGGGCTCATAAATGAAGGGGACACCTTCCTACAAATCCTCTCCCTTGTTCTTCCACGAATTTGGCTTCCATGTGCTCATTTAAACATTCGATTTTGTCTCAAAATTGACCAAAAATCTGCATAAAGCACACATTAGACTTGTTGGCATAATGACTAACCTAGTTCACTCTATTAGCATAAATATAATAAAAAACATGCAATAAAATAATGAGAATGGTGGATTAAATTGAATTAGGAGGCTAAATGAGCCCATATAATTACCCATTTTTGGGGCTCATCAATACCTCTGGTTAATCCCTCGAGGTTTTGTGCAATTTCCTCCTCATTATCGACTCATTCTTGATAAGGAGCGATATCAAACTGTTGAGAAATGTGCTTGGAAATTGGGGACATCCCGACAGGTTGCTTTGGTCACACATCTACATTTAAAAAATTGAAATGTCATGAATACATGTATCTCAAAATCAATAAAAAATTAAAAATTAAAATGGCTTTTTCTTACTTCCGTCATCATAATTTTCTCCCTCTGGGAGCGGCATATCTAGATCACCGTGGAAGTTGGTACTGCCATAAGGCCAATCCTCCACTAAAATCATCTGACATCTCAACCATGAAAAGAAGGTGGGCTTATATGACATATGTTGGCCCTTGGTGATTCTAGGCATCAGTTCACTTCAACAGACCATTAATGGGTCTCGTGGAAACAGAGGATTCACCTGAGCAAGCTGGTAGTGAAATAGTGGGATCCTCTCCAAAAAGGTCTCTAGAAAGGAACCATATTCGAACTGCTTCAAGTTTCTTGCCTTGGATTTGGATAACTGGCAGTTCATGTTCACCTTCATGACTTCTACCTAGTTGAAAATAGTTGGCGTTGTATAGTCTATATCGTATTGAAACTTGGAGTTGTTAGACTCATGTTGTGCCTGAGCCCAAACCTCTTTGTTTATGGTCAAAAGTATCACTTTCAGCATAAGATCACAAGTAGCCATGATCTCTATCTTACCACTCTTTGATTTCAATTCTTCCGGGTAGTGTTCCGCGAGCAACATGTTCACATTTGCTCCAATAGGCCTAGACCCATATAGATTGATTGGTTCCCATCTTTGTGATAGTCCAGTAATGAAATAGATGTCAGAAGTTTCCAATTCTAGTTCTTGGTCTCGGATCACAAAAACTTCCCAATTAACATCCCAAAGACTGATCAAGTACTGCAGCAACTCAGGATGAGCCCGAAGACTTGGTGTGAGGAAGAATTTTAGGAGCCCATAGTTCCTCCAGGCATTTCAATAGTTTTGGTCTACCAATGCCTATGTATCAATTGCCTCATGCTCACATTCCTTCCAATCAACCATTTTTCGTTATGTTTTCCCTGTGAAAACCATAGAATCAAATCAACATTCATCCTTGGCTAAAGAAATTTGGGTTCCAACTAGAGAAACTGGGAAAAAAAAAAAAAAATGTGTTCACGGTGCTGATGCAACTATTTTAAAAACAGTAGTGTCGATGGTGTGATTGACTGAGTTAATAACCCTTGATCAACACAATTTCGTGCCCAGAAATCACGCCGACCGAGGGTAATTTTTTTTTTGCTAATTTCTCCTCCATAAATCCAAAAAATGGTTAAAAATAATGAAACAAGCATAAAAATTAAGCTCAGGGTCACATCTCTTACGTGCAACTGACGGATAGTCGAATGGCCTCCTAGATCTACCGCAATCTACTCCTGAAAATCTAGGGCACAAATGGGTGAAAAAATTCTCCACACAAGGTAAAAAGGTAAAATGGTAAAAATTATTTACTTTTCCCTGCTTTTATTCATTTTTCATGAAATATTAGGGTTTTAAAGACATTTCTAATCTATTTTTACCTCAAGAATTGGAAAATATGTTTACCTTTTGTGCAAGGACAAGTGATAGATTGTTGATGATGTTACTGGAGTCTCGTTTAAGATCTTTTCTCGACTCGTAAAACTCAAAGAAAAGATCGCCGTGTATTTTTCCCTTTTAAACTCATTAAAGCGAATAAAAATGTGGGGTCCACTTTCAAGCTCTTTTCCATCTCTTTAAACACAAAAAGGTTTACAAGCTCTTGTCATTTTGAACTCTTTAAAGGCTGCAAAATGTCATCTACACAGTATACTTTTACCCTTTTTTGGGTTGGGATAAAATATTTACGATAAAGGTACTCCTTGACTGAAATGGTCAAGCGGTTCTGTTGAGTATTGTTTTCTACCTTTTTATGCTCGAGAGATAGAAATGTATGAAAAGGGACCATGTGGAGTTTTCTTTTCCATGTTTTTCTCAAACTCTCTAAACATGAAATATATACCGAGTTACACCTTTTTTGGACTCGTTAAAAAATTAAAAGACATCGGATTCACCGCTATGATGAACATGAGCTTCTCCTTCCTAGGGTTCAATAATATTACTAGGTGGGATTCATCCGAAGGATAGACTTATAGTGCAAGCACATGCTATCCCCTTCAAGCTTGTGATTAAAAATAATTAGGGCACCTGCCAGAAATTGTGGGGGGAAATGGGAAATTATATCAGTTATGTCAGCATCTCACTCTTGAACATGAAACTTTTTGCCTCGTGTTGAGTTGGGATATCCTCATTTCATTGTTGACCTTCCTGGGTTGGACAGCTCATTATTTCCTTCCATTTGATCTCTGCCATGTCATCATGACCTCTGATCCTATGGATCAAAAATCTGCCAAAATCTAGAGTCATGTCCCCGATATGTTAAAGGGTTGTCCTTCTATAGTTACACTTATTTTTTATTCTCTATATCATCTAAAATCTTTGCATCCCTTTGTCTTGTCTTGATGATGTGGGATACATCATCATACTCCTTTGACATGATCACTTCCTATCTACTTCAACTCATTATCCAGGAAGTTGGCTGAGAGACTCCCTTCTAGTACCTTAGAGTTTGCATGCCATAATGGCAAGTTCTTTGCACTCTATGACAAGTTCACATAATTGGATTTCGATCGAGTGATTTCACGGGTGTTCGACTTCAATTCCTTTATTCACATTCTCGGGATTGTGTTATTAGTACCTTGAGAGCCATTTTCATTATTGGAGGTTCCTCTTGCACTTGCTAATGGTTCACATTATTGACCGGTGATCAAGTGACTTTCTAAAATGTTCGTCTTCAATACATTTATTCACATGTTAGAATTTTTACCTTGATTGGGTCATGTTGGAGAGCAAGACCCAGGGCTCAGATTAAAAAAGTCTAGGTTGCAAGGTGATGTGACATGATCATGCTGATATACACGTCTCTTTCAGATGGATGGCTATGATGATACCATGAGTTGTCGTATGTGATCATTCTCATTATTGGATGACTACGACCATACCTTGGTTTTGATATTATCCTCCTTTCTAGATGGTTGCACCCATGCTTGGATCCATTTACATGGTCATTCTCTAGATAGTTACATCCATACCATGATTCATGAATCATTTGTAAGAATTTTGAGTGATGTATATGTATATATGCTTTCTTGCAGGTTTCCCAACGATGGACTTCGGTTCCCTACATCTACTTGTAAAGAATTTCACCCCTCACTCTAGTTCGGCGTTCATGCTTTAGTGGGCATCTGTTACACAACATTTTGTCACTGTCCCTATCTCCCTATTCCATGATCCTGAAGGACCAATACAGTGAACCTACATGCTTTCCCATCATGAAAAAACTCCCATTATGTCCCTCTTCATGAGCAGAAAAATTCCCTTTTGCATCATTTCACAATAATCTTCCTTTTACCCCAGTTTACAAGGCTGGCACTAATGAACATTCTCTCCTCACACTCATTTGCAGAGATTAGAACTAGTTCTAGTTCCATAGAATGCAACTGATCCTTTTTTCAGTTGCGCCGATCATGTTTTAAGTTTTTTAAATATGGAGTCGAAGCTTCGAGGTCTAGAAGCCTTGTAACAGAAGTCTGATAAATGGTTTGGTTGGATGGAGCTAAGGAAGTCATTTTGGGATCCTTTCCCTTGTTAATATGGAACAAACCCAATAGATAAGGCCTTTCCCATGATAAGAGGAACCATCTCCCCTCCATCCAAGCTATATAAACCTCTCCCTTTCCAAGCTAAACTACTTTTAACCTTAGTATTTTTGGAGCTTGAATAACCAGTAACATATCATAGCTTATAGCCTTCTATTTTATGTTAGTGGAGGGATAATAGTGCATTTGGTTTGGTTTGGAACTAAAGGGAAGAATCATTAAAACTTCCATTTTTTGGGATATCCATGAGATGCTAGCAGAGGTTTGGGAACTCGGATACGTGAAAGAAGACTAACAACTTCAAGGCATTAGTTGTAATCTCTTTCTGAACTTATATGAATACAACTATTGATTAATTTCCTACATTAAGTGTTATCTTACATTTGATGGCTTAATATTCCTTGACATTTTAAGTAGGCTGAATGCAATTTGTATGTTATCACATTTGTTGTTGTTGTTGTTTGCTTATTTTAGGTATTCGAAGGAAGGAAACAAAAGATAGTTGGAGTAAGGAAGCAGGATCATCACCAAGTGGAATAACATTCTAAGAGGTAGGCCCTCTTATTTGATTCTAGCCTAAGGAAGTTTTCTATATATTTTTTGTTTTTGGCTATACCCACTCTCTTGGGCTAGAGGAATTGTCTTTGTCTGCATCGAGAATTTACCTGCACCATAGAGCTAAGAAAAGATAGTTGGGGATATAGGAGGTAGAGCACACAGAGAGGATCTTTACACTGTAGTGGCCCATTGGCCACATACATTACTTCTTTTTACGTGTAGTCATATTTCCAAATATAGAAAGAGAGCAAAGCAGCCTCACCTTCCAGCTGGGTTTTATCTCGAAAGGGTTTCCTAGAGAGCATATCTTGTGTCTTATGTGTGTGATTTTTTTTAATTCATTCTCTACTTTTATTTGTACTTTATATTCACAGGCATGCACTAATTACATTACAATCTACATATCTAAAAATTAAATAAAACTGTAATAGTGTAGAATCTCGTACTTTAATATAATATTATTAGATCTATTGTGATGAACTGTTTAGTGGAATATCCATGGCAGTTTAAAAATCACGTTCTTCACAGGAACCCCAATCTACTTCACTTTTCTCATAGTTATGTGTCTCAAGAATGCCTTTTATTTGTGAAATATTACATCATGGGCCACGGTTTTCCAAAACATCAATGGAGACAAGATTCTTCCTTAGACCTGGAACAAACATCACATCCTTGAGCCTGAGTGGGGAGCTTGAATCCCTATGAAAGGTGGTTGTACTAATATCGATCATATTGTGCCTTCTATCATCTCCCATCTCAATGTGCATCAAGAAATCCTTCTCCTCCAAGTCACTAAAAGAATATCTGATCCCCATCAAATGGAATGAGGCACTATTGTAAAGCTACCACATGCTTCCCATCACTATGTCAACCATGCATGCAATGAGAGTAAAATCAAGCTCGAACTGTGAATTCAAAGCTTCACCTTATACCCCTCTGAGATCTTCTTGTTTTTCTTCTTGTGTGGACACTTCGTGGTATAGTGCCCAAATTCATGACAGTGAAAGCAATTGATTCTGGACATGTCTTTCTTCTTGCTCCCATGACTAGATTCTACTTTGGATTTGGATTTCTTCCCTTCAATTTCTTTGACTTACTATCCAAGGAACAATTAGGTTCATGCTCGCCGTTGGATGAAGTCCCATGTTTGGTATTATGCCTTATTTCGTCTTGCAGCAGGTCGAACCATTAGAACTCCCAACTTGGTAGTTTCTCCCTACTATTTATCAAATCTTGATAGTTATGCCAACTATTGGGAAAGCCCAAAAGGGCTAGAGCTACCAAGTATTCTCTAGAGAAGTTAACATCAACCCCACCAAGTTCATCCTGAAACTATGTAGACTTGCTTAGATACTACATAATTGTGTCATTCTTCTGCATCTTTAGACATCGAAGGTTGTCCTTGAGTGCCAGCTTCCTATGGTCACTATTATTCTTAAACAATTCTGTCAGTATTTTCCACATCTTTAGTGGAGTCTCTTTTCCATGTAGGTTTGAGAAAATACAATTCCATACTCCCTCTAATATGATTCTCCTATCTTTGGCCACATATTTCTTCCACTGAGCAAGATTCTGTGCATCATATACTTGGGTTTTTTCTACATCTATCTTGATGTACTCTAACAACCCATTGTCATCCAATACTACCGCCATATCATCCTTCTATGCAATTGTTTCTCGGGTACCTCCTAGGGCATACTCAAGTCTAAGTCCATTGAAATCCATCTTCTCATTCTTGAAGAAAACTTGTAGCAATGATCTTCAAACTTGAACGTCCTGCAATGACAGCTCAAAATCTATATTCTACAATGATTCTAGCTCTGATAGCACGTAGAAATTAATGTGTAGATTTAATAATGGTCATGAAATTTACTAAATTATAAGACAAGAAGCTAATCTACTGATTTGCAGAAGTTAATTCACCATATATAACAAAAATCATATACATGCAAAAGATCACACCACACATGCATAAATATTTATCTAGGGGAAAGCGACTGCTCAAAACCCCCTACTATCTATATTGCATTAAAATACATAGGATTTCTCAAGCTTTAGCATGCCCTGCAAGTTAATAGTCTATCCCTCTGCCTAACTAACTGACTTTGGAAAACACTTAGCAAATTTTCAAGCCCTCCAAGCTTTTATTTCCTTACGTTGTTCCCTTGAGTAATTGGCCCCCATTTTTTAGGAACTTCCCACCATGTAATTGCACAACTAACTTAGGTCCTTCCTTTGACTGCATGCATCACCTGTACACATTGGAATATGCCTCAAGTCCTTCTTTAGTTGACATTGTTGTTGTTTTAGTCCTTGGATCTACCATGACTCACTGATCTTTATCCACGAGTAGATCCTCCATATTTAGTTTCCACAACTTAAAACTATGACCATTAAATTTCTCAATCTCTATATTGTCACTAGTAACCATATTATTTTACCACAATAATTGATCCTGTAGATCTCCCACTGAATAGGTTCTACCACAGGCCCAAGAAAAAATACCTTAGAAGCTAAGGCATCCTGTTGAAGCCAAAACGACTTTGATACCAAATGTAGGTTTTAACCCTATACAGAAATTACCTGCATATGAATTTTGAAAACAAAAAGTAAACAATGGCAAGACCATAAAACATGAAATAGATATACACAAAGGTTTTCCCTTGGATCCCAAAACTGGGACTACCAGATTTATTTTTCGTTATGTTCCTTTCAATGTTACAATACATATATATACATGCTAAACCATCCATAAACACTAATCCATTAACCCTGGATTAGAACATAATCATAATTCCCTTGACCAGATCTACAAAATACCATGGAAAATAAACCATCATTCCCAAAACCATGTGTGAAATCTATGCAAAAAACCATAGGTAGGTCCGTCCATCTAATATAGGGTCCAAAAAAAATTCTCGAGTCGCTGCCCCAGACCCCATACAGGGGGACTACTGTTCCCCTGCATACCCCCCGATAGGGGGGCTAGTCGGCCCCGCTATAAGCCCCCCGCGCATGGGCTACTCATTAAAATAATTTAACAAAACCCAACAACGTTTGCCAACAATTTCATGATATCGTGGATAATTCTAATATTAAGTACAAACAACATCATGATCAACATCAGGTGCCACATAAGCTTCGAGTGAGTGACATGATTTTGTTGCATTTGGAGAAGGAAGGCCTTAGTGGAGCCCATTGGAATCTTCGACCACTCCAATATGGGCCTTACCTATTCACTAAGGTTGTGGGTGAAAAATATTTCGAGCTAAGTATCACCCCATTCCTTGAACTACACCCAATATTCAATTTGGACTACCTTCGACCATACTTTCCACCATTATTGGATGCATGAGACATTGTTGAGCAGCTAACACCAAAAAAGGTCAACCCATATTAGATTGAGTAGGCTACAACTAATTGGATCATGATAAGCTGATTAAGACACTTTCCAAAATAGGATCTAGTTGTATTAGGTTGTCAAAGTCGATTAGCTCCTGTACCAAGGAAAGTGACTCTCCAGGGACCAAGTTTAGCATGATTTTCCCCATCTCATAAAGGCACTCAACACAATGA
Source organism: Pinus taeda (assembly GCA_000404065.3). NCBI lineage: Eukaryota > Viridiplantae > Streptophyta > Pinopsida > Pinales > Pinaceae > Pinus > Pinus taeda. Next base: position 4,474 of record APFE030631477.1, on the reverse strand, counting down.
GGACCATTAATTCCTATAGGTAGAGTAATGATCCAAGTGGATATTGGTGACCACCCACCTTTTCCACTTAAACCATCAACATTATTTCCTTTTAGTTTCCTATTTCAACCGTTTTCTATTTTTGGTAGTTTTTTGGGTCTTGAACTTTTGCAGTCCTTTTGAGGCCCTAAAAAACATTTTTTTTCGGAAAAAGGAAAATGTAGGCCAAAGATTACATTTACAATTGAAATATGTTATTATAAGCTAGAACTTTCTAATGTGCTATCTTTCATGCCGAATAAAGATCGTATGCCAAAGTTATGACCTTGGGAAGTTGACATTCCAACTAACTCCATTAGTGCCCACAAGCCTTTGGTGCTTTATCTCCTAGGGTTGTACTTTTAGATGTTTATGGTTTCTCATTTTTTCTTCATGATAAAAAGGCCTCACAACCTCATTGTAACTCATTTTAGAAGGCATGTAGCTATCACATCTCTTCTTAGAGATAAGATACCATCATGTGAGATATATTTTCATTCTACATGTAAATAGTTCTCCAACATTTGTTATATATTAATTAAAATTTTCATTTTGCTGTATCTCTATGTTTTTGTTTAAATCTATATTTCATTTTGTTCCTTCATCAATCTAGATCTTAATCTCTCGTGTCTCTTGTCTCTTTTGTAATTTTTCTATATCTTTGAATTCATAATTGCTCGATGACATAAGTAAATGAAGTAAATGTTAAATAGAAACATATATAATAGTCACAAGTAATTATTATGTTTAGAAATTATATCTTTCAAATTAATTTCAACATGGTATAAAAAGTAGGATTGAAGAAGAAATGTTGGGATTATTGGTCATGCTCTAGTTACCACCCTCTGTCAAGAAGATATGGAAAGCCTATAAGAAAAAGAAAAGTCACCTATCATTTGACATAGCTATGGCATCTTGCTACTAAACAGAGGTACATAATTCTCCATGGACAAATGAGGATATGAAGCCAAATGTTTATATAACCTTACATGGATTTTAAGGAACTATGTAAATGAATAAACTATGTTCCATCTCCATAAAATAATAATTGTGATCCAATCTATAATAAATATGAAGTATGTCCAAATATTTTAATGCAAAACCTCCTATCCATGATATGGTATCTAAATTACATCTGAGCTAATTTAAAGGATTTGAAAATGTAGTCCTAAAAGGATCACATCCAAATATGATCTGAGTTCACCTTTGGTATGAGAAGCAAAGTGTAAGTTTGATTTGTTCACATTTGAATTATTATATGATTAGTCCAAGTGTTTTAGTGGGAAAGAAGATCTGAGCGATATTCTTGTTGCAAACAAGGAAATACTTCATCATGAATCTATTGCTATATTATCCAAGATTATGGTGAGAATCAAAGTCTCAGAAAAAGGACTAATTTTTATATATAAATGGATGAGATTTTATGGTCTGTTGTTGCGGATAAGAATGCCATGTTCTCTGTGATATAGGTTCTTTTCATGGAAATCTAAAATATCCAAGTTTTCCATCTTTGTGGTGTGGAATAATTACTAACGGAACTAGACCCAAAATCCAAGATTTGTGACTAGTCTAAAGTCTGAGTATGAGTTCTCTATCAAGGCTAAAACATGATTAATCTTCATGAGATAATTTGAATATGAAGTTTCTCTAGTATCTAAATCATAAATAAAATTCTTTAGTATATAAGTCTCCTCTACGATATTCATATGATTTCTTTTAGGGAAATATTGTCACCCTAATTTATCTGTGGTATCATTAGTATTGTAGTACAAAGTCTTGTAGCTCAATTTCTTCATAATCCAAAACTATAATACTATGAAATTTCACAAACTCTGAGACCAAAATTTTTGTGGAACTATGTGAGTTAAGGAATTGTGATGTACCTCTATGAAGCAGGGACTATGATCTGAGTTATAAGCTATCCAAATTCTCTAAAGTATGACCTAAATACTTATCTCTCATTAGTGAAGGTTACCATGATACTACATTAGAAGGAAAACATATATATCAAGAGCCTACATAATGTAAACAACTTGAAGAAATTTTTGGTTGGCCTGACTTGAGATCCAAGTTATAGTACAGTGTGGAGTGTGGCATACATACAGTAAAACTTTTGAGCCTCAGTTGAGATATGATTCATAGTAATTTGTTCTTTGATAAGTTTACATGGCAAAGATAAATAACATTGAAACATGAACATAGGTTGAATTCCTCTTGAAATGTAAAATATCAAACCCATAATGTTAAGAGCATACGATATTGGACTAAAATATGTTGAGTTACCAAGAGGATATGGACTTGTAAAATATCAATACCATATGTACTTCATTTGGGAGTCTAGAGTTTGCAAAAATCCCAACACGTTGAGAAGAAGTTTAAGGTAAGAATATTATCAAGCTATGATTAATATGCTAGTCTATAAATCATACCAAGGGTTTGAAAAAGAATGGTCTAGGGTTTATACCCTAGCAATGGTTTCTTCTGCTAAAAGAGAAAGAAACCCTAGCCTATGCATGATGATGTGAATTAAGTTGTCTTTCAAGCTCGATGCCATATGGAGATAACAAAGTTGTATATCTATGCAAGAAGTTCATAGACTAGAAGGGAGATGAATTTTCTCAAAAGAAAAGTATTTTAGAAACCCTCTTGTTTGTCTACTATTATTTTTGTTGTCTTTACCTTTGAATAGTCTCTTGCATATATATAGTTTACTTAATTTTAATTATTCTTTCATGCCCTCCTAGCAAGGATTGTAATTCAATGAAAAGGGTTTCCTAGGGTTTCGCAATAAGAAAAAAACTATTGAAGAACCTGAATGAAAAAAGAGAGGCTATTTAAAAGTGTGCGGTAGAGAAATCAAAGATCTAGCATGCAGCTTAAAGCAGCATGGAAGTAATATGGTTATCCTAGTAAGAGGGAGAGGTTCATGTTAAGATGATTTTCATAATAGAAGAGTTACCCTATATTTTGAAGAAGTATCATGATTAAATAAGACCTCGTACTTTGGTAAGAACTCATAAGCTAAGGGAAGAAATTTGGACTTTAGTGGGAGTAAGAAGCATAATTTGACATGAGAGATCTTACATTATAACATGCAACTTGAAGATACATCAACTAGCTTATTAGTGCTAATGAAGATTGGTATCTGATATGGTTTCTTGGTAGAACATGAAGCATGATTATGGTGCACTGCGGAGGAAGAAGATATAACATCTTGTATAATTAGTTATGAAGTATTCTGGCTCCATTTGATGGAATATTTGATGGCATGGATGAATAAGTATCGAATGAATTAATGACTTCCTTTCATAAGGGATAGGATAATTATTTCTGAGACAAGCTTAGGCTTGTGGATATCTCCTCCCTATTTGAGAGGGAGTGAGGATGGACACCTTTGTTTTCCATGTGTCATGTATTATGGATATGACTAAAACTCGTAAGTCTAGTACATGAACATAGGTAGGGAGATCGGTGGATTGAATAAACATCAAGGATCGACATTATTGAGATATTTACGGTGACTAGGACTGTTACACAGTAAAATGTCACTGCCTTCATGCCAGTCTCCCTACTGTGTTGTGAAACCACACTCACCTATACTCATGCTCCTCAAAATGGCTAAAAAACCCTCTTTGCCTAAGTTAAATGAATCATCGCGACTGTTAATCAAATAACCGCGCTGACGGGCGGAGGCCAATGTATCTGCTGCGCTGCCAGCGCGGAAGCACACGTCTTTTCCGCGCTGGTCCCATTTTACGAACA
>APFE030631475.1:10907-30846 GCA_000404065.3 Pinus taeda | reverse complement strand
ACATGAAAAACGTGATTGCAATCACGTTTTTCATGTATTTCTCATTTTTCGTGTAGTAGGGTCCATCGAAAGCATGCAACATGGGTACTCCTTGGATGAAGAATCAAATTTTGCATCCAACGAGCGCTGCCACTCAAAATTTGAGTAAACCCATAGGGAGATAAGTTGAAAATACGAGTTGATAAAATGGGTTTTTCCTTTTTCCCTCTAAAATTTGATGATGTAACATAATCTTATTTTATTACTTCCACTATTATTTTATAATTTCCTTAGGATGCCCATTTTAGACCTCAAAATCCCCTAATGGAGAGTTAGTTTAGGATCTAGAACCTACTTTAGGTTGAGATCAATTTGTATAAATCTAGGTGAGCCCATGAGGCATGTAAGTATGTAAAAGTGTGTGACAGTGAAGAATGAGAGGCCAATAGCTCTCCTATAAATATTTCATTTATTAATCAATTATTTCTAAAATTTTATGTGCATTTGATTTTCAGTTTTATTATGTATGTGTGTTATTTTTAAGTTACAGGTCCTATGGCTCGTGGCATCAAAAGGTCTTGGAAAAAAGAACAATTACACTTATTAATAATTTAGTTTTAGTTAAACAATTTAGTTTAATACCTTATAGGAAGTGGTTGAAGGGCCTCCATTATATATGGATCCCAAACCACCACTCTTATTGTTAGAAATACATATGGAGAAAGGTTATAACATGTTACATGGCATTTTATTAATGATTATCAACAAATTATATGGCTACTATTTCCAATAATATTTTTCAATTTTAAAAATATAAGATAACATGTTATATGAAATTTTCTAATGATTATATTTAAATTAAATGGATGCTAAACACAGATAGATATCAAGTTATAATGAACATCCACATGTTGCTAAAAAAATTAAAAAACATTAAAAAAGAAACCTAAATTATAGCTTTATTATTATTATTATTAAAAATTGAAATATAACTTAAACATATGTACATTTAAAAAAGACATAGAAAACTTGTTATTGATGTCAGGTATTTTAATTTCTACATTATATGGTAACATGTTGGGGAAAAATGGGATACATGGAGGGTTAGGGGTGGCTCTTGGCACCTGGGTCATGAACTTTGCTCCTGCTTTCGTTAATTCCAGGTGTTTTGGACTAAGAAGGGGTTGAGGCTCCCCTGAGGGTTTGTGGTCGCCTCGCAATTATTTGAGCCAGAGAGGAATGAATGGGGGTTCTGGGAACCAAATCACGTACATATCTATCCAGTCTAGCTTTGTTTGGTTCTTGGGTTATTTTCAGACCCACTGGGTTAGTAACGGGGTGTCGGGGCATCACAAAGTTGGAAAGCCTGGCCAATTGGCCGTAGGTCAGCTTCCTGGTAAACCTTTGGAGCAGAGGAAAAATAACAGGGATTGGGGGACTCAAACCCCAGTTCGGTTTTCAATTATGCCTTAGCATGGTTAATTTCATGGATCCGGAGACATGGCAGGGTAGAGGGTTGAATGACAGACTAGGGGGAGGGAATTTTGTCTATCCTGGGTATGTCCTTCACCATTCTCTTAGCCAATTCAGTCAAAGTCGGGTTACATGTTAATTTCAATGTCCGAAGGGGTAGGAGTGAGGAACTGAGGTCTCCAGACCTCGGCGGGCCTGTCATTCCTGTTAGAACTTGGTCAACCACTTGCATCTTTTTTCCTGTGCATTCCAAAACCTGCGTGTCCATCAAACTGGTTGTCGTAGAGCCTAAGCCAAGAAGCCAGCAGGCAGGTTGCACCAAGGGGAGAACTGAGAGGCAGAGGAATTAAAATCACTTACATCTGGGCACAACAAGGATCAAGGCCAGTTGTGAAGGGATTGGGGGGTCTTCAGGTTACAACCCTCAAACTCGGAATCAAAACTCTGTAATGGTGCTTCACATGGAATGGTCGGAGGCCAACACTGACATATGGTTTGGTTTTAATGTTTCTGCTTACGCTACTCTTACAAGTCTATTTAAGTTTGCTCCCCTTCTAACTCTGGAACTCTTGCTCTGGGACAAGGAAAGAAGGCGGGAGTGGTTGTCGATGAAAGGAACTCTGATTGAAAGAAAAATGGTGAAGGTTAAAGAGGCGTCGGGAAGAAGAGGGGGTCGTCGTGCCTACAAAAAGACAAACAACAAAAAGAAAACGTCGGTGGCTTCGACCAACAAGACCCAACAGAAGAAGGGCAGGAAAAATGGAGAGGAAAACATGCAGAACCTCATGCATGCATACCATGGGGGAACTCCAGCACAAGTTAAGGCCATAATTTCAACATGGGAGGCAGAGCTGAATGCCAAGGTAGTGACAGAGACACTTCCAATGGAGGAATGGGATCCCTTTCTCATTGACCCGGGACACACCCGAGGCTGGAAAACGCTATTCGGATAGACAGTCCAGCTTTACTGGGTGATGAAGAACCTACTAGCAAGGGCCATGACAACAAATAGGAATCTGGAAGAACCACATCAAACATAGCAAGAGGGGCCAAAATTAACGGATATTCAAAGGGAGATTTAGGATGTATAGGTGCAACAATATCATCAGAATGTAGGCTTAGGCCAAATGGAGAAACAAATTCAAATCCTACTACAGAATTGTCTGGGTCCAGTGCTAAGGACCCGGCTCCCATTGAATCATCAGATGAATGAATGAAAATAAGATAGGAAGTAATGCATTTTTGTTGTTACTACAATGATCTGCTCGGTTAGCATTTACTTTGATAGTAGAATGAATAAACATATAGTAAATATAATAGATTATTTAGCATGGATAGAGATTATCAAACTATTTAAATTTTGGATAGCATATGATGTTGATCGGTGGCCAACAAACCTAGTTTCCCTTGGGTAGGTTGAGGCCACCAAACATATTTTTTGTTACTTGCCTATATATGATTAATAGAAAAAGAAAGTATTGCCAAGCTTACACAATAAAATATACATAGAAAGCCCAACGAGGATAGCTTGAAAGAGTATTATGTTACTCACAAGTTTATACAAAAGTACATAGAAGACCTCCATTATACAGCAATTGAGGAGGCCCATTATCAGTTAGGACAGCTACGATAACTTGGCAAATGAAGTCCCTATGTGAGTTTACAAATCACCATACTTAGCTCATAGGGAAATGATACATTAGAAAAGACGAACTCCAACACCCCCCCTTAAGAGAAACATAGGGAGTCACTTAAGAAGAAAGAAAACAAAGAATGGGTCCCGACAATAAGGCATGATTAGGTACCCATGTACAAAACTCTCATAAGCGGATAAAGAGAGAGAAACCCGTAAGAGAAAACTCCCCCCCGAAAGAGACAAAGATGCTAGTGCTCAAATTATATTTAGTTACTCACATTATTAAGTTAAAGTGCATATAAAGCCTCCATTATATAGAAATGGAGGAAGCCCAGTGTCAGATAATGATAACTACAACAAATGGGTAAATACATGTCCCTACGTGAGCTTACAACTCACCATACTTAGCTCATAGGGAAAAGAAGTTTTGGAAAAGACAAACTCAAACACCCCCCCTTAAGTGAAACATAGGGAGTACCTAAAGAAGAAAGAAAACAAAGAATGGGTCTTGGTAAACGAAGCATAATTAGGTACCCATGCAAAAACTCTCATAAGCCGATAAAGAGAGAAAATCCCATAGGAAAAGATTCCCCCCAAGACATAGAAAGATGTCAATGCTCAAATTATCATGGAGCTTAAATTGTAGATCCCATAATGATCCATTGAATGGCAAGTGTTGAAGTAATGTAATTCTGAAGATGAGATCCATAATGAGTTCGGTAGATCTCTGAAGTAGGATTATTGCAGAGGCACGAGGATGGAAAACACTATCAACTTCTCCAAAAAATGCTTCAAAGAAACTAGGTGATGGTAAATAACAAGGACAAAGGCTTCAAACAGAAGGAACACCATCAACCAACAAACAACCAATGAGGCATGTCAAGTATGACAAACTCAACTCAAATGGCATACAACAACACTCCTGAAGTTGTCCGAACACAATCACTACCACACTAATTAAACACAAAAGATGACAATTGTCAACAAAGAAACAACAACAATATTTGTCATCATCTAACTGTCTCCCCTCCCTAAAACATAACTTCGGAAGAAGCAAGAGTCAACGATCTTCATTGTCAGCAAATTCTCTCCCTGAAACACAACTGAGGGAATAATGAAAATAAAAAATGAACAATTGATGCAATAAGATGATATGAATTCTTCAAGCATTGGTTCAAATGATTTCATGACCATTCATCGATCTATCCATAGTCGATCCTAATGGTTGGCACTGGTCCACAATTCATTTTTTCACGTCTCGTTTGTAACAATTTGAATGCAGGACTAGTAATTGACCAAGAATGTTGATGCTTGGGTAATTTCTTTTGATGAGGATGTGCAAATAACTCCTAGACTCAAAGTTGGATGCCACAACATTTTTATCTGGAATGAAGTTAAAAGATATGTCATCAATATGTTTATGAGGATCATTTTCTTCAAACACATTACAATTGGATGTAGGTGATGAGGTAGCAATAGGATCGTATCCAAGACCTGCTCTTGATGTCTGCACTATAGGGTTAATGGGAGAAACGATTCCCTATCCATTTTTCCCAATTCCACCTCTGGTATATCCCATTTTGCTCAGAAATAAGGATCCAATACCAATATTATTCTTTTCAAAACTGGGTGTGACAATAACATGTGATGATTCATGATCATCTGCATCATCCATCTGACAATCAACATCATCAAGTGTGGAAGAAGGAGAGCTTAGCACCTTAACATCAACTGTCTCCATCTCATATTTTTGAAGACGACTAACTTCCAATTCAAGTTCTTGCTTAGATTCTTGCAGCTTTTGAATGACCTCGTCCTTCTCAATTAGCTTTTGAGAGAAGGCGTCATAATCTTGTTTCAAAAATTGATAGTGCTCCATCATTGTTTCTTTTAAACAATCAATCTCCATAACATGCTGATTATGTTTCTCTTTTATTTTCTTCTTCAAATTTGAGTAAGAAAAAGACTCAACTTCCTCCTGCAAATCATCAAAGAGATCAATCTTCTCTTTAAATTCATTTGCAAGCATCTTGAAATATTTTCCCATGGTTGATTCCAAAATTTCAACCTTGTGGATTTCTCAGCTACTGATGGTTGCAACCTATTTTTAAGTGTTGCATTTTCTTCTTGCAATAGAGTTGCCACTTACTACAATTGAAGAACCTCTTTATGAAGTTCATATGTTGCCTTCTTATCAAGAAGATCCTGCAATCTTTTACCCATCTTGAAAAGACCAAGTTGGCAAAGAAAAAATTGTTGCAAAGGAAAGTTAACAATGACAATAGCTTCACACTCTGAATCACCACATAAATAAGATCAATCAAGTAGATTTGCATAACTAGCCAAAAAGGAAGGGTTTCATAACCTCATCACCATGACACCAAACTAGCAGGGTAATATGGTCGTAGTTTAATGAGCATCATTTACAAATTCCCTTAACACTTTTTGTAAAAAATCATTGGAAACAAAAAATGTGTGCTCAAAAACTTTTTCGAGAAATCACATTTAACAAAAAAAAACTCCCAAAAGATTGTTAAAAAAACACCACATGAATTGATACCAACATGAATTGAGCCCTCCAAGAATCAAATGGTTCTTCTTCAACTTGGTCGAGTGAACTTGCTTCAGATCAGAGAGACATATGATGCTCTCAAAATGTCGGAGTAGATATTGTACACATTATTGGAGCCGGTTAGCCAAAGGAAGGACTACTTGAATAAATTTGACAATAGTTCCAGCATAAAACCTAAGCCTTAACAAAGTTTTTTCATTATTTTAATATCCTACAATTCTCGAAATAAAATTCATTGGTATCCCTCTGCAACTCTATTAACTAATCCTACAAGATATTGTACAATATTAGCTTAGAATTAGTTCTTTTTTTACAAGCGGTTAGCAAAACTACCAGTCAATTAGTAATGATCTGGTAACTATCTTTGATTGTATAGGTATTTGAAGATTTCTCTTAATAAAAATATATTCAATCATGGATTTTTTTTTTTTGCATGTAACAGTGGTATTAAAGCGGGGTTGAGGATACCAGGTTAGAACTCCATTGGCTTGTTTCTATCGCTACTAAACACGTGGCAGAATCAGAATTAGGCGTGGGTTGATTGTGCGTTCATAAATTTTGCAACCCACTAGAGTGCAATGAATGGTTTACAGGACCACTGCTAGGATATATTCCACCCACCTACATGCCCCCGCAATGAATGACGGTCCTTGATTTACACATTGGTTGTTTTTTTGCAACCGATTACAGAATCACCATCCTCGTTAACTATCAGCACGTTTGTGCCACCACATACCATTGATCTATCGGAATGGATCATTGATTGAACGACTTGTGCATTCTTCTTGATTGTTGTCCCCGCCATCTACGATAATCGTTGATTGGATTGGTTGTGTGTTGTCCCCACCATTTTCATCGTGAACTTTTGTTTTGCCAACAATTGATAGATGGTAAATTATTAATTTTTCAAACTTTGGTTTAATTTCGTTTGACCTTGCCAGATAGTCGATCGATCTTGCATATTTTTTACAGACAGTGACATATTTCTCATACAAACTTTTGCAACTTGTCAGAATTATTAAAATTATTTTTTTAATTTCATGACATCTATAATTTCTTTGGTTGGAGTTGTACTTTCTGGGAAATAAAATTACCCATAATGGATAAGAAAACTCACAAGTGCATTAATTTTAAATGATTTGTGGCAAGATATTTGCTAAGGAAAGAAAGGCGCAGAAGATAAATAAATTGCACTAGAACCTCCAGTTGATGAAAAACAGTGTGCCATCTGGGAAGTCAAGCATAATAAAGCCTATGTTATTATTACAACATCAGTTTTTGAAGAGGTAAGAAGATACATTAATTCATGTGATACAACATATGCAACATTAGAAATTTTAAGGGAACTCTATGATTCACATTCAAAATTGGAGATAATTCAATTATTATTGAAGTTATTTAATTTGGAAATGAAGGACAATGATCCAATGAAATTGGCTTTTGAAATAAAGGATACTTTCCATGATATAGAAGCCATGGGTGTTAAAGTAGATTTACAATTAAATGCCTTCATCAAATCCCTACACCTTGCATACTGTCACTACTTGGAATATCTCCAAGCTAGTGGACAATTAAAGGAAATTACTTTTGATAAATTAGTGAATAAAATTGCAGAAAGAGAAAAGGATTTTGGGAAGAAAGAGTTTGTTTCTGCTGCTAATACAGAAACCTTGTGTCATGCACAAAAGGAACATAAATCACAAAATGAGTCTGCCAAAGGTGGAAAGAATCCCAGAGGCCGGGGCAGAATGGATTTTAGAGGCAGTGGTGTAACAATAACAACAATAAAGGAGATAGACATCAAAATGCCCCCCCCCAAAAAAAAAGTCTGTCTAAATCAAATATCATATGTTATAGGTGTGGAAAAATTGGTCATAGTTCAGTTGATTGTAGGGTTCCTTGGGAGAATATTAATAATGACAAGCAAGAACCAGTTAATGACAAGAAAGAGCAATCATCTTCTGAAAAAAATAAATCAAATGAATCTACACATTATATAGTTGTTCACTACAATTTCAATATTGATAATGTTTTTAGTACTACATTTTCTTCATGGGAGGGCAGTTGGATTTTGGATTCAAGTGCTACTTGTCATATGACATTCTGGGAAAATATTTTCGAAAGTTTTATTGATAATGTTGATGGTGTTGTTTATTTTTCTAATAAGTCTGAAGTTAAACCATCGGGAATTAGATCAATTAGATTAAAAATTCCACATTTAGCAGATTATATATTGAAGGATGTTCTTTATATTCTCAAATTTGAGAGGAACTTAATGTCACTCATTCATATCAAACATCAAGAACATTCAATCCATATTTTGTACGGCATAATTGAAATTCATAGAGCAAGTGATAATTCGATAATTATAATTGGTGTTGAAGAAGGTACACTGTTGAGATTGAACAATAATTCATCTATTACATAGTCTTCTACAAATTCAACTTCGTTAGTACAACAAGATAATCTTTTATCTTCAACTTTATTATGGCATGCTAGATTTGGTCATATCAACTATGAAATAATAGGGCATTAAATATCTTCCCACTATTCCAAGAAAGCTCACACCATGTGATGCTTGCATCTTAGGGAAACACAATAAACAGTCATTTCATAATTGTGTTTCTAGATCTTCCAGAAAATTAGGTCTTATACATTCTGATTTGCGTGGACTTATGCATGTACCAATTGCAAATGGAAATAAATATATACTCACTTTTATTGATGACTATTCGAGGATGTGTTGGGTTTATCTTTTGAAGGAAAAGTCGCAAGTTTTTGATATGTTCAAAACATTTCATGCTATGGTTACAAATGAAAATCAACAGAATATTGGTATCTTAAGGACAGATAATGGAGGTGAATATACTTCAAAAGATTTTGAACAATATTTAAAAGATAATGACATCAGACTTCAAACTACTATCCCATATAATCCACAACAAAATGGCATCGCGGAAAGGATGAATAGGACTTTTCTTAACATGGTTAGATCAATGATGTTTTTCAAAAATGTCAAATTAATGTTTTGGGGAGAAGCAGTAGTTTGTGTAACATATATTAAAAATAGATGTCTTTCTTCTATCCTCATCAACAAATCACCATATGAAGTTTGGTACAATAGATTACCAATAGTTCAACATTTTAAAGTTTTTGGATCTACTTATCATGCACTTATTCCTAAGCATCAAAGAAACAAATTAAATGTCAAAAGTCGAAAGTGTATTTTTCTGGGATATTCCAATACTTCAAAAGCGCATATATTATATGATGAAGAAAACAAAAAGAATATTCTTTCCAGAGATGTCTTAGAATCTGCAAAAGGTTTCTCTACTATTGATAAACAACTTGCTCATTTAGAGAAATTTGCATCTAAGAAATTTTAATTTAAATATGACAATACAGTTCCACATACTCAGGGGGGAATTCCCATTTTGGATCAGTCTGTGGGTTTTCCATCTTTAATTCATGAATATATTTTTGCTAAGGAACATTTGGAAGATAATATTGTTTCTACAGAATCAGAAAGTGTTCCTGAAGAACTTGCACTTCGAGATGAGCGACCTTCACAACAACCTCAACAATATTTGAGAAGATTCACTCGTATTCACAAATTTCCAAGCAAATATGATGATTATGAGACATGAAGTTCTTCTGCAGGTAATGTTTCTCATGATTGTAATTATTCCACAATTAGTGAACCTAGTTTTTTTGAAGAAGCTACTAATTGTGATGAATGGAAGGATGCAATGAAGAAATAATATGAAGCCCTTATTAAAAATGGCACATGGAGGTTGGTTGATCCTCTTACTGGCATCAAACCTATTGATTGTAAATGCATATATAAATTCAAGTATAGAGGAGATGGTTCACTTGACAAATACAATGCCAGACTTGTAGCTAAATACTATGCTCAGAAGGAAGGTGTTGATTATACAAAGATTTTTGCTCCTACAACGAAATGGGAGATAATCAAAACTTCGTTTTCTCTTGCAGCACAAAAAGGATGGAAGATACATCATATGGATGTGAAAACAACCATTTTGAAGGGAGTTTTGAAAGAGGATCTATACATGTTTCAGCCTGAGGTTTTTTCTATCAAAGGCAAAGAAAATGAGGTATGCAAATTGGTCAAAGAATTATATGGAATGTGTTATCACTCAGGTTGTCCCTAGGCTCCTAATAGGGATACGGCCGAGGTAACCACAAACCAATCTTTGGATTGCAGGTTCTAGCCCACCTGTAATCGGAGAGGGCTCTCTTTATGATTCAACTTTTGTTGATGATTTTAGGCTAGCTTTCTGGCTTCAAGGGAGTGTTGTTTGTGATTGGATGGAAGGTAGGATTCTCGAACAAAGAGGCAAGGTAAGGTGTGATAAGTTTCGAACCATTGGGCATGGAGTCACAAATTGAGGCTTACGAGCATTTTCTTGGTCACAAGGGGATACAGAGCGGGATAGCCACACAGGATACAATTATCAACCAGATGAAAGTATGGAAGGAAAATCAGGGATGAAAGGCAAAGGAGAATCATTTCATCATGCTAAAAAAGAGGAGAAATGGATGAATGGGATCTAGGAGCAATTAAGAATTCCTAAGCATGCATTCATATGTGAAAGAAACAGCGTAAACAAGATCATTTAAGTATACATGCTCATAGCTATTTCTGAAGAAAACATCGAGAAATGCAGAAATTGAACTTAAGGTGTAATGGAACAAATATTAAGCTATTCTTTTTTCCTGCAATTTAGAAGGCGGAACAGTGGTAAAAAACATAAAGTAAATAGAGGAGAGAAACACTTATTGAATCATGTAGAAGCATAGGAATTCCGTAATCATTCCTTGGCCAAGAGAAAACATCAATTAGTTTCGCAATCCATGCTTTCAGCAATCTTTGATTATGGAAATTATGACAGTTACAGTGCGAGTCTCTGCTCGGAGAAAATGCTGGAAAGGAGACTGACCAACTACTACTACCCACCAACCAACCCCTCACAACATTGTTCAGGGTGGTATTTATAAGAAAAATATCGGAAAGACATCATTACAACTGACCTAAACAGGTCTGCTAGAGGACTCTTCAAAAATCTAAGTGTCGATGGAATTAAATGCAAGTAAATCTTTTTGGCTGCGCTAGGGGTAGCTGAATCAGAAAAGGTGACAATGTGGCCCTTGGGGGCTAGATGCGGTGCTGCTGGAATGATTGTGCTTTGGGCACTGCAGTTCTGCTCTGGTGTGAGTTAAATGTGCAATAATTATGATTTGAGGGCTTCAAGTGGCTTCGCCCTCTTTCTTTGAATCTGCTGGAAGGTATTAAATGTTCTCTTGCTTCGGGCCACTGCTCAAAATTTTCACTGATACTCTTTGCCGCTACATTGATGGCTTCCGCCGTCGACTGATACTCTTTGACACGCTTGATGCCTGGTGATTTGATCTGATACACTTTAAACTCTGTCATTGATCTGCTGCTGTCTTTAAACCGGATCATTTTGGCACGATCGGGCGATTTTCGGGCTTTTTCGGCGCGCAACGGGCTAAGAAATCAAAAGATTCCCCCAAGATCCCCCGAAAACTGCCTCTGTTTCTTGTTCTGGAGCTCCGAGGTGCGATTTTTCTTCCTGCGCGAAGTTTCGGCTTTCTGGTTGCTGACGTCAGCATGACGTCGGCTGTACGGCGGATGACGTCAGCTGTGGTGGGTCCCTGGTACAGAATGACATGGCGAGGTGCTGATACTGGAGGTAATGTGATGAACTAGCTCCGATGCGATCACAATATCGCATCAGCGGGGAACGAAGGGTGTTTGAGTTGGACATTTGGCGCTTGCGACCGCCAACCGCCGATATCGCGATATCGCGTCGGGTAGTGACGGATGGGTCATAACTTGCATGGAGAGGAAAGTGCGATCTTGCGATGCGATCTGGCTTTAAGGTTCTGCGGAGTGTAGGGTTTGGGCGGAGAGAGCAAGTAGGTGGGTGCGAAGGGCACTTGAGGTTTTGGAAGGGGTCCGATTACCTGAGAGGGATTTTATACTCTGGAAGGAGTCCGTTGTATCTGGGAGATGGTTTGAAGGTTAAGGGTTCTTGCTAAGTTTCAGGTAAACTGAGCAATTCCCGGGGGTGCTTATGGTTATTTTCAACCAGGGGGAGGGATATTACTTAGGGGAAATTTACTTAATATTAATAGGAGGACGGGAAGAATAGGGAGCTAAATAATAATGTTAGTAGTTAATATGGAGGTGGTAAGAAAGCGCTAAGTTCAGGAGAGCTTAGGTTGTAATAAGGGGGGTAGAACCATGCTTTAGAGAAAGTATGGAACAACTTTGAGTAAAGCAGATCTTTACTCAAGCTGGTGTTATGAAAATGATGGAATTTAAGAGGTGTCAAGCAGATCTTGACCTCTTTTGGGGAAGTTAGTTAATGATTGGGGAAAGCAGAGAAGGGGAGTTAGTTATACCTCTTTTGAGCTTCTCGCATAGAACTTCTTGTTGATTGTGTCCTGAATGAGATGACACCTGAAAGTCTGGAACTGATCAGCAATTAGGATTCAGCAACCTCAGAACTACCTACCCAGCCTACTTACCTAGCATTTTTTTATTCTTTTGTTTGGGGGTGCACTTAGACTTGCAAACCCGTCATTCATTTTTCTTTTGATGCTTTCCTATCTACATACTACCCTTATTTCTTCCGGAGCCCAGATTAAGCTTTTGGGCTCCTCTGCTTCTCTACCTATCTAAGAATCTGCCAAGATTAAACTGTTTGGACAGATTTACAATCTCTATATTCTAAAACAGGAAATTTAAACCTAGGGAGACCAAGATTAAACTGTTTGGACCTCCCTTTAACTAAAAAATGGCGATACCGGGATAAATTTACAAAATTTGAAGGCAATTGAATGAACTTGAAGTAGCCTTCTTCACTTTGGAGACTGCTTAAGCAAATATGGAGCATTGCAGCAAGCAAAGTACGACATATTTGGCCTGTGAAATGCCAATCATGAAAAATGAATAACCTGCTGCAGCAGGAAGCTAACACATGGATCTTATTTATGAAGAAGAAGGAGGAGTTCTTCTCAGAGTTCATGGAGTATAAGGCCTTGGTAGAAAACTAAACCAATAATATTACCAAGGCATTGAGGAGTTAAAATGGAAAATGTCTCCAATGCTTTTAGGGACGTGTGTTCCAAGGAGGGAATTAGGAGAGATCTTATAGCACCCCATAACCCTCAACAAAATGGGGTGAATGAGAGGAAGAATTGCAACATAGTTGGAGTGCCCAAGGCCATGGTGCATGACCAAGGACTGCCTATGTTCTTGTGGGTAAAGGTATGTAACATTGCAATGTTTCTGCAAAATAGGAGTCCACACAAAGTGCTTGGATGAGTTACACTTAAGGAGGATTTCATGGGAAAGAAGCTTGATGTTTCTTGCTTCCACATCTTTGGCACAAAATTTACTGTCATGTTTCCAAAGAGAGTAGGAAGAAGTTGGAGGCCGCTACTAAAAAAGGAATTTTTGTGCCTTGCAATGGGAAATTTCAAGCATACAAGGTGTATATACCATAACTCAAGAAGACAGTTATCAGATAATACATGGGATTTGAGGAGGATAGAGATCTGAGGGATTCCTTAAAATGAGAGAATATTGGAGTACCCAAGGAGGAACTACTTGCTCTCAAGAAGGAGCCTCATCTAGGATCACAAATTGTGTCTCAACTAGCTGGAAAGAAAATCACACTGCGGAATGACCAAGAGTCCACAAAGGAAGAGGAGGAGAGACCAAGATGAGTGGAGGAATACACTCAATTAGTGAATCCTGACACAGGGAGGAAGAGAGATAAGTGGGCTGCGAAATTGATTCATGAGGCAGAGGAGTGAGTTGAGACTCCTAGCTCTATGTTAAGTTAGAGAATAAATCACATAGGTACACCAGATATAAGGCGCTAATGATAGAGGGTTTGGATAGAAAACTTTCTTGTTATCAGGAGGCATCCTCTCAATAGGTTTGGCAGGATGCCATGGTGGATGAATATTCCTCCATCATGAAGAACAATGTTTGGGATATTGTGCCACAGCCAGAGAGAAAATCAATAGTAGGCTCATGTTGGGTGAACAAGGTGAAACATGGAGCAAATGGGAGTGTGGATAAGTACAAGGTTATGTTTGTCACCAAGGGATCCTCGCATGTTGAGGGAATCGACTATGATGAGACATTTTCCCCAGTGGCTCATTATTCATTCATCGGGATGATTATAGCACTTGCAGCTTATATGGGGTGGAAGATCCACCAGATGGACATGAAGATAGAATTTCTCTACAGGGTGGTCAAGGAAGATCTTTATATGGAGAAGCCAAAGGGGATTTATACTTTCAACAAAGACACTCATGTTTTCTTGTTGAAGAGAGCTCTATAAGGGCTTAAGCATACTCTGATAGCATGGTACATTGATAGCTGCATTTGAGGACTGTGGTTCACTAAGAATGAGGTGGATTCTAAGTTATAATACATCATGGTTGGAGGGATTCTACTCATTTTAGTGCTCTATGTTGATGATATTATTTTGACTGGAAGAGGCAACTTAATTTAGGATTTCAAGGCAGACCTTGCAAGGGGGTTTGAGATGAAGGATATATGGCTTATACATTATTTTCTAGGGTTGGGTGTATGTCAAGGTGATGGGATATATTCTTGTAGCAGATGAAGTACACTACAGAGATCCTCAGGAGGTTTCATATCCAGGATTGCAGGCCCATGACCATGCCTCTAGTCACAAACTAGAGCAAGGTGGACACTAGTAGAGAAAAGTGAGTATATGTCACATTATACAGAAAGCTCATTGGGTTTTTGATGTACTTAGTAACCACATACCCTAATATTTGTTTTGCAGTGAACCAATTTAGCTAGTTCATGATGGATCCTACCAGAGTTCATTGGGTTGTTGTGAAACATGTTTTGAGGTATCTCAAACGCACAATAGATTATGGATTATGGTACAGACAAGTTTATTGAGTGAATATTGAGGGCTTCACATATGAAAATTGGGAAGGGAGCTCCACAAATTGGAAGAGTACTTCAAGTTGTGTCTTCAACATTGGGTCAAAATTTGTTTCTTGGTCTAGCAGGAAGAAGAGATCAGTCACACTCAGTTTAGCAAAGGTCGAATACATGGTTGTTAGTTTGGTAGTGTGTGAAGATATCTAGATGAGAAAGTTTCTTGTGGGACATTTCAGGTATCAGATGGAGCCTACTGTGATACACTATGACAATCAGAGTTTCATTAAGCTTTCTAAAAATATAATGTTTCATGATCACTCCAAGCATATCAAGATCAAGTATCATCCTCTCAAGGATTGTGTGCAAAAATGGATAGTGAAGCTACCGTAGATTCCAACATGTTGATTTAGCAGATAAGGGACAAACTACCTCCTTTGTATAACCTTCCCATCTAGAGAAGACCCTCTTTTCTCTTCGATAAATTTAATTTGGTCAAGAAAAAATGTATTTTTAATGTGAAAACCCACATATGTACAAAATTTTAGGTTGACCTAGAAGTAAAATTTGGTCTCCTCCAACACCTATAAATAGACCTCATGTCACATCATTTGGAGGTATCATCACACACATCTTCTTACCTTTAGAGTTTTGACTACTTCTAAAATTGTATTTCTTGTTTCACACGTGCGAGGAGGAGATAGAGTCTCTTTAAATACATTGAAATAAGTCTTTGGCCATCCTTTGACTAGCAAAGACTTTTTGGTCTTTGAAAGGAGTTTGAATTGGTTTGAATTTACCTTTTGGAATTGTATTTGGAGGCTACATTCTTTGGCACAAATATCAATGTTTTCTAAGAATTTTTACTTTTGTTGACCACAAACTTTGACTGCAAGGAACCTAAAGTTAGGCAGTGAACTTTCTCATACCGTTGACTGAGTTTGACCGAGTTGTGTGGGATTGTTTTGGCTAATGTTTGACTAGCAAGGAAGGCTAAGTATTTTTATTTTTGACCAGCCTCTTTTGGAGGAGATTGACTATTGACTTGTAGATTGGTTAGGGCATCTTTGATTATTGTTGACTTTGATAGAATCACAGACTTTGACTTATTGGCCAGATTTGACTTTGAGGCTCATCAATTGGATATTGATTGGTTGGTCTCTTATACAGACAAAAAATTGAATTTGACTCTTCTGTTGATGAATTGAATCATTATATCTCTCTTTTGAACATTTTATGACAATCTAATAAGAAGAATAATTTGAAAGGGTTTTCCCTCTTGTGTGGTTTTTCCCTAGTATTTGACTGAATCATGTGACTCTTGTTGCTCTTGATTGTCTTCTACTATTCATTGCATTTACTATTCTATATACAATTGTTATTTTTTACTGTAATATTAAATTAATTTGAAAGTGATTGCTAATTGAAGAAATAATTGGGCTAAAGTGATTGTAACAACATAGAATAGTCGAAATTAACATGGTATCAAAGCCAAGGTGAAGGCAAGCCCAAGGAATCAAGAGACACGAGAAATCATATTTTAAAGAGGCTAAATGAGCCTATTTGACTTGGTCAATATGTCTACCTCCTATTTCAAGGACATAGAGAAGTTGGGTGATTCATCTAACTTTGATGCCTAGGAGATCAGGTTGGAAGTCATTCTAGATGAAAATGATTTCATGGAAAATGTGGAAGGAAAAGTAATTGAGCCACCAAAAATACTCTTGTTGCTACCAAGTCCAAATACAAGAAAGGTGGGCTTAAAGCCAAGAAAATCCTTATTGATTCATTGAAAGATCATTTGCTTACTTATGTTGGAAAATTGAAGAATTCTAAGGACATGTTTGATAAGATGGTTGGGATGTCTGAGGTCAACAATTTGAATCACATCCTCTCCTTGAAGAATAAACTCAAGGACATGATAATATCCCAACTAAGGGATCAATTGTACACTGTTGGTGAACCTATATCTAACAGATAGTTGGTATTGGTCACTCTTAAAGGTCTTCCTCCTATTTGGGAAACCTTCATCACTACTATAAGTAAAATTGACAAGTTCTTATATTTTAATGAGTTCATTGGTAAGTGAACTTGAGAAGAAACCGGGATGATCTCTAGAGGGAGGATTCAAAAGCATGAAGAAGGAGAGCCCTCAGCATTTTCTACTAAAGACAAGAAGAGAAAAGGAAAAGGGAGAGTTGAGACTATTAGGTCCCTATACTACTAGTGCAACCCCTTATTTTTATTATTAGTGTAGCCCCCTTATTATTTTTTTTGTGCCCATGTAATCCCCATATTTTTATTATTGTTCCTTATAGAAACTCACTATTGTTATTGTTGTTCCCTTACATTATTATTTTTATGTAGGCTCTGAATATATTGTGACCCCTTAGACTCTTATACATATAAAGGAGGTCTTGTAATTTGTATAATTAAATAATTGTTCATTTATGTGATGTAAAGGAGGTTTCCCTCTTGAAGAGGCTAATTTTTAAGTCATTGATCTATCTCTTTTTTTATCTTCTTACATAACATTAGGTATCAGAGCTTTGGATTCTAGGGTTTCGCTGCTTCAAACAGGTCATCCTGGCATTTGCATTATAATATTTTTTCTACAAAGCTTGAGAATATGAAATTTCAACCACTTGGAGCTAAAATCTTGGTGAACTTCGTGTATAAATTTCAGATCTTTTCTCACTATATTTTTGGATATATGATCCAAGGAAGTTAGGGTTTTTGTAGGCTCCAAATTTCCATCTCAAAGAGGTGACCTAGGGAAAATCATCATAATTTTCTCTCTGAGTATCAGGTTTGAATTTCATAAAACATTACAGAAAAAGGACAAACCATGGAATTTTTGGTATCATTTTCAGGGCCGAAGGTCGAAACAATGACACATGGCACTCCGTACAAGTTTTCTCCACTGAACCATTGTATAATTAGGTCATTGTGGGAGATTTGGAATAACTCTTTCTTGAAGAATCCAATATTGGTTTGACTTGTTGGGTTTGAAAGAAGACTCAGAGGGCTACTACATGAAGGAATTTCAAATCTTAAAGTTTTTTAATTACATATATACAACATGTGAAATATCTAACTCCTAAAAATCAAGGAAAAGGTGTGTATTTTTTAAATTTTGCATAATGTTTGTTTGAAAGATCAGTTTTAAGTGATTCAAAGGGAATATTGAATCATAGATATCATTTTTTTATTTCAAAAATACTCAAAACAAAAAAATGGAAACACCTAGTAAGCAACCAGAAAGATCTTCTACGACACATGAAGAAGAGGAAGAAATGAACATGATATATCAAAATTATGAGACCAAGTGCAACAAATTTTGCTCTCGCAAAGACTAACAAAAAATGAAATGGAAGCTAATATGGATGGTTTGAAGAATGGTTTAAAATAATATATGGGATGTTTGAAGGATGGATTAAATGTATACATGGAAGGTTTGAACGATGGTTTAAAAGTAGACATGGAAGGTTTGAAAGAATATTTGACAAAGTTGCTACAAGAAAGCTTCCTATTGGTGAAAAGATATTAGATGAAGATCATGATGAGAAAAAAGAAATGGTAATCATGATTTCATAGACTTTAAAATTGGATTGAAGACCTGCCATATTCCAAATATTGATATGAGTAAGTTTGATGGCAAGGACCCCGGATGCGGGTGTTCAACCTGTTAATTAAGGCGCATGCTATGCAGACACGTGCTAGCACATGCAGGCAGGTGGCCAGAAGGCAACTTGATATGGTCTCAAAGGCAGATGAGATGGGTATTGAATGCTATTCAATACCCCTACAGGTAGCTGGTACACAGGGCGCGGGAGGCAGCCACATTAAACAAGGAAGCACGGAGATCCGCAGGAAGAGCTCAGACAGAGCGCTGGTGTCCATCGTGACGGATGGTGTAGTAGAATATGAGGGAATTGGGCTTGAGAATGACGAAGGTGGAATTTTCGGGAGGTTTTCCCTGTTACAAAGGGTGAAGACACTTACAGTGCAGACCCCTGAGCGCACCAGCTGGGGGTTAACGTCAAGTGGGCAATTCCCCTCGACAACAGAGACTGACACAGAGAATTGGGGTAGTCTAAGGGGCAGAATTAAGGTCTTTCTGCAGGAACTGGAGCGTAATAGGGTGGGGTGGCGATTCAGAATTGGTGGCAGCATTATCACCACTGAGAATTTGGGAAATTCTCAGCATTCGGGACTTCATCTGTGGTGGGGAAGAGCGACTGGCTTGCAGCATATTTGGAAAATGCCACCCCGTTTCAGAGCCACTCCACGCAGAGGTCGTCATACTGGAAACAGGGGTGGCACGGGAGGCAGGGGTAGGTCGTCTCCACAAAGAATTGCGCCACTATCAACGGCATACCCCGACCCCCATGCCTCGGAGGACTCGGATAATTCTCTGGAAAACTTTGTCCAAACTGCGAAGTTCCGCTTTAAAAGCAGGCTCGACAAACCCACAGTCACGGCTCTTGTTACAGTGATCTTCTCCGAGGAAGAGGAAAATCACATTAGTCCTGGGAATTCAGAGCATTCAGAGGGGGAGCGCTCCCCGACACCATTGGAAGACACGATGAGGGAGGACGACACCTCCAGCGAACAGTCAACATCCACGGACCTGCTTCAACCCCCCAGTGCGACGACAGCCCATCAGCAGCCAGGTATGGAGGAGAAAGCTAAAGGGAAGGCTGAAATGCAGCAAGACGAAGCCCAGACAAGCCAAGTGAAGAAGTGGCCAGACCATTTCCATCGCAATCGGTTGATTCCCAAGCTCCCCCCAGGAATGAAGATCACCGATGTGCAAGATGGGCTCATGATCGATTGGGTTCTCGAATCGGATGAGGAGGACGGCACTGGAGGCGATGCACCAGGTTAAAGACCACACGGCGGAGGACGATACCAGGCAGGCCTCTGGTTTTTTGCGTCTTTATATCTGTTTTCAGTTTACTTGTTCTGAGTTCTTAAGTCTGTTTAATGTCAAAACTCTTAGTTCGACGACCCACCGTAAGCCAGCAAGGCCAGTTCTCGAAGGCTGTGGGTTTTTTGTCCAATGCAACTATGTCAAGTCCATGCTTTTTGGTTGTCAATTTTTGCTTTCCTGCTCTGATTTACAAATTGATTCAAGCAGTAAGAGCAGTAAACTAGCTCAGTTTTGTAATGGTCTCTTGAAAGAGAGAGCTTCATGACTCTCTCAGAGGCAATGCCTCTTTGTAAATACTTTTTCTCTCTTTTTAATATATTAGTGTAGTCTTTACCCCCAAAAAAAAAAAAAAAAAAA
>APFE030631472.1:0-13905 GCA_000404065.3 Pinus taeda | reverse complement strand
GCTTCGGCATGTATAAATATGTATTGTAACATTGAAAGCAACATAATGAAAAATCAAGCTGGTAGTCCCGGTTTTGGGATCCAGTGGGAAAATCTCTGTGTATATGTGTTTTATGTGTTATGCTCTCGCATTGCTTATTTTTCTGTGTTTTAGAATTCATATGCAGGTAATTTCTGTACGGGGTTAAAACCTACATTGGTGCTCAGCGTGATGATTTTTCACTGTCACATAAATGTGATAAGCCTTCCCCAAATCCCCCACTGTGGCTTGTGATCAAGTTTTGTTAGAATTACTTGTTCTCTGAGGCCAATCCCTCATGAAGTGTGGACCTCCACAAGTCCAACAACCTATAACACACCCCCTTACCTAAATAGACGTGGATACTAAGTTAATCCAACTCTCAACGTGTAGTTATGAGGATGGGATGAAAATATTATTTTAGAAATCATAACTTCAGTGCTCTAACTTATATATATGCATCTACAATTAGGTACATATTTATTATATTTCAAATAAATTTACGCAGATGTCAATGGTATTGTTTACAAATCCTTGTTAAGAAGGCACATCCTTAATTCCTATTGTTTTATCTCAAAATCTGTCAACTATGAACAATCTGATATTTGTAATTAATGTAATAAAAATATTCCATGTTGGGTTTGACCGTTACTTAATACTTTTCTTTGCATTCTTAAGAATATAACTTCATTAGGGGGAATGCATGGTTTCATCTTCTAATGATGGCCATTGCACATGTGATGGAGATAAGGATACATGTGGCCTCAATTACTCAGTTTTGTAACAACAATACAAACAATTAATTCATTATGGTAGCAAAGTATTAAATTCAGAACTTACCGGCAATATGTTGGACCATGACACTATTAGTTGAACATTTCGTTCCTTTCCATTCCAAATATTCTCTACCTCTTGTAAGTTATGCCCCACACATGTTCATGGTGTTTATGATACCTTGTTTAATTTATCCAACCCAAATTGGATGGTGTCATCTCAAATGCCACAAACTAGCAATATCTTATAAAAGAAGTATGTTATTTATTGCATGCTTTACAGTTGAGTATTTTAATTTTTCAAGTATATATAAATATACGCAAATTATTGCTAGCTAAATTGCCTCATAGTCAGATTTATATGGTCAGTGTTTTCATCTAGATCTTGGGACACTTGTTGATTTGTACTTCAAAACAAGTTGCTTAGATTTCCTTGAATTTCTGTCTATTTTAGTGCAAAAAGAAATTTCTTGTATGATCATCCATTTAAGAGCACCCAATTTCATATTTTTGAATATGCTTTCTGAAGGTTGTCCCTTATTCTATTTGCTTTTAATTTGCAATTCGAGCCAAAATTTCATATATTCAACCCCCTATGCTTAGCAGTAGACACTTTGGAATCTAGTATTGTCGGAAGTAACTACAATCAGGGAAATTTGAAATATTAAAAAAAAACCTGAGAAAACGGGGAAAAGGGCCACAGTCACACATTTTTTCTTGGGAGTTAGACCTTGTTGAATTCCATGGATCATTTGTGCAAGTGGAAGGATGCCACCAAAATATTGACTCATGCTTGGCATCTTTGTTAGTACTGAATATCTAAATTTACCACATAATCATTTTGATTAGCTTATGTAATCTTTGGAAATGCTTCAGTATCCATTATTTGATGTTATTCAAGTCAAAAGGATCAATTATTTCATGTTGCAATAACAATTCTTGAGTTTCAAACTACATTCCCTATTTTATAATTGCACAAGAATCAAATTAAACCAAAGAACAATCAAAGGACCTTGTATGTTGAGAGCAGTTCTTGTATTATTTAATATTGTTACAAACATGTTATCATATAAATAATACTTTGACATTTGTTGAGGAGAGAAATATTACTAGTTTGAGCCCTACTCTACACATCAAGATCAACATGTAGATGTTTTTTATCATAAATAAATCAACATATATTTGTAATTTCTACTCCATATTGTTTTTAACAGGTGCATGATTTCAAATTACAATTACAATGTTGGCTGTAAAGATTCATACATTCACTACACTAAGGAAATGAACTAACAAAAATGTCACTAAAAACTGTCACATCTTTTTACTAGTAGATGTATTATTCAAGTTAATGATAAATATCGAGATCTCACCTTTTATCTTTTCCATTTCCTTTTTCAAATGAAAATTCACAACTTCCCAATGCTTAGTGGTACATCCCATTCAAAGGACAAGGATAAGCCCCAAATGAAACTTAGACTTCAAATGTTATCTTGCCCCTTCTTTCACTACAGAGAAAATATCATCTCAAGTGGTATTCTACCTAATATCATTCGGGAGGTCTTTCTTCTTAAGGAAAACTTTGCACATAAATAATTGTGTCTTTATCCGATTTCCCTTTAGACTATAGATCCTTCCAAGACATGATATCTTTCTTAGTAAAAGTGAGTCCATTGAAATGCTTAGGTTAATCATGTTATCTTGTACAACGATGTGCACATCCATTCTGGGATTGTGTCCATTGCAAGTGCAATCGCATAATATTTCCTCATGTAATCAAAGAATTGATGCTCCTTTTTAATTAGAATTAAAGGATGACATGCAAAGAAAACACAAACTAGGGTAATATGGGTTGATTATGATGTCACAGTCTTGCTTTTACTCAAGGAGTTTGACAAACTCATCATGATAGTCATGTGATTATACAAGTTGTTTTCAATAAGGCTTTTGCAGTCAATAAAGTTATGACAAGGTAATTCTCAAAGTGATTACCAAGATGCTTGACAGTGTTAGTGGCTTTAAGCTCAGTTGTTGTTAATGATGCACACGTTTTTGTTCCTTGTATTTTGTAAACATGTCATCAAATCAGCAATTCAATAGCTAGAATCCAAGTATATACTTTCCCTCAAATTGTTGGTGTATTTTTCGGGGTGCTTCTGACCGTTTCATTTTATGACATTCATCCACATGGGCCCTTAAATTGTTTTATTGCTTGGTTTAGTACTCTCACTAAAATTCAAGGATAACTAAAGATTTTTAATTTGATGAATCAAGAGAGAAATCAAGAGACAACTCATATATATTAGTATTGGATTTGCTAGTGTGAAAGAAACGTGTACTCTATTTTTCCAAGCTAATAATTAGCACACAATTGTGTACTTTTAAAATCACATACCAAAGTGTGAGCATGGGAAATCATGTACCACTCTTTGTTTTTAAACCTTTAGGGACGAACAAGGAAATTTCCATTCACTCTATATACATGTTAGAACATAGGTGGACCTACATAAGTGCTAGAAAATCATCTTTGCCTTTTCTTTTAACCATGTTTTTCTACAATTCAAAGTATCCCAACTATACTCTCATTTTCGTTTCTACTTGTTTCTATAATATGGAAGGTGGTCAACCTATAAATGTTGTGCTTCCTTGTTGGTTTTCTCTTCTTTGGAATTCTAAAATAGAAAAGAACAAGCACAGGCATTACCAGTTACAACTACAAGAAAAACTTGAATGATGTAGAATACAATATGTGTTACATTGAGTTTGCGCATAGTTAAAGCCTGATGTTATTATGTAGAAAATTATAGAATATCTAGCCAGGAGAGGAGCTTCACTATGGCCACTACATGTTATGGAATATAGTGCTTATTCGTTTGTTTTTGAGGGACCAAATGAATATTTGTAGTTAATATATGATATTTGTGTTGTAGACAAAGTAGTAGGTATAGTGAAGAGAGGGAAATTCCCAAAGCTCCATCCATAAATGATGTATTTTTCCTCCCTCCACTATCTCCCATCTAGATATGGACAAGGGTTACATACCAAGACAAAAAATGTATCATTTTATATATAAATACATACAAACCATAAGATTTATATATAAACATATACAATCCATGGGATGAGAATGGTATATAAGCTTGAAGTATTTCTTATCAATCCATGATATTGTTGATTTGCTAACATTACTGATAGTCTGTATCAGAGATGGATGTTTCACCATATAATGAACAATCCAAAATTGTGACCCATACACAATTATCATCATTTACCATTCATAACATTAATAATAACAACATTACAAGCTTAGAAAGACCAAGTATTCAACACATCAACCAGATTATTAATTGTGTTGTATAATTAACTTAAGAGAGTCACAAATTTCAGAAGAATAGGTACCGGGTCAGGGCCCATAACTCACCTCCCAACCATAAACAAGTTGTAGGTGTCACCCCCAAGCCAGATTCAAGGGCATGAAAAGGTTGCTCAAAGGACAAAACCAACCTTCCAATTGAACAAAGGATTCCCAAGGCTTCACCTCCACCTTGAGGTAATATAACCCAATGGTTCCAACAAATGCAAGGGATCCATAACTCACTGCTAAAATAGAGGAACAAGCAAGGGATTCCTTAGATATTTTCCTTACCAAGAATCCAAGGAAAGATCTCCACCCTAGCTATTAAGGGGATCTAGAGAAGTTTTTATCCACCCTCAATCCCACAAGGATTCTGGAGACTCTTATCCTAACCTAAGGGAAATTCTTCTAATGATCCCATTGCTCAACCAGAATGATCCTCCCCTTTGTGTGCTATGAAGATGCCAACTCCCTCTCTCTTGCGAAAGGATGCCTTTAAACTCTTGCATTGATGTGCATACCCATCAGCTACAATATGGTCAATCACCTTCAGTGCAATGTCCAGATCTCTTTAATGACCATAAAATGGGGACTCAATACACGATGATTGGTCAAAAACAATGCGACATTTCCTTGTGATTCATTCGATCTCCCCTACTCATCACTACTTGCACAACCTTCTTCATACCATTTCCTCCTTCTGGTGGTTAATTTTTAGTTTTTTTCCCAAATCCTCTACTTCCAATCAATCCTGTAGTTTTTTCCAATCTAGCCCAAAACTTGTGGGCCAATCAAATGCAACCAATTTTTCCATGTTGTTCCATATTTTTTTGTTTTAATTGACCTTATTATCACTAGTTAATTTTTGTGTCTACCTAACCAGCCAACCACCATAATGTCACATGCCCCTTTGCTTGACATGTGTCAGTCTTCATGGTTGTAGTATATATATATATATATCCCCCAAGCGAAGTCCTCCTTAGCCTTGGAATCAGTGGCACTTAGAATCGACTCATGTTTAATTTATTTAATTTACAATAAACAGAAAAGGTAATTAGGGTTGTCACAAACCCCTCCCCCTTGGGGGAACACCATCCTCAGTGTTCAATGACCATATAAAGTATAAAATTAAAATCTTGAATGATTAAACACAACTAATAGGGAGCTTTATATATGCAGCTACTTTTGGCTTTTACATCTTACATGCACAATGGCTTACCCAACCATTCAGTAAACATTACTTTATTATTTCATCCATCCCTCAATGGCCCTTTTATAGTCCTTGGTGTTGTTGACGTGCTCAACCCAACTTAGTTTCATTCCTTTCCTCTAGAGTTTTTCTTGCCTCCAATGTCCAATGTTGTTATCCTTGTGCTCATTGTTCCTTTAGTGAACATTTCCCGGTTCATTGTTTTCGCGAATCCCTCCAATGTGTTTATGATTCCAATAAACTATGCTCATGATCAAAAAAAAAATTTATTTTTTGGCCTTCCCTTCTTTTATTCCTAGTCCCTCAGGAAATCCGATCACCCCCACTTTTGTGCAATCACTCACCTTCAAAGTTTAGGCATCCTTGCATCAGAAGGGCCTCAAAACCAAGGCATATATCTTCCTTAAAACTATTATACTATTCATGGCATGCTTTATGGAAATCAGTTGGCATCATTAGTGCCAGTGTCCCACAATGGCCCTGTTCGTAAAATATTTGCGCTTTTTGAAACTAATGTTGTTCCATCTTATGGCTAGCCTTGTTCATTGGAACTGAGAAGTCCCATGTATATTCCTGAATCATAGGCACACAAATTCCATAGGACTCATCATAAAGACAAATGTAATGAATGTAATTTATACCTTGTTAGCCATTTATCCTTGTAGCAAACTTGGAATATTCCATAATTCCTGCAACAAAACAGGTTGGTGCATAAATAAAATCATCATAAACTAAAATATATCATCAAGTAAGCTCAAAAATCCATGTTATCATAAATAATGATCATAATTTAAAGATTTAGAAGATTAATAAAGCATTGGTACTTACTATTGGGTTGTGTTATATTCTCTCCACGACTAGTCGTAGTAGTTAGACTGGGGCATTACAGGGGGGGCGAAGCCCCCCTTGTTGCGTCGGGCGCAACGGGGCGATCACAGGGGGGTGGCATCCCCCCTTGTCGTGGGGTTTGAGGGGGGCGGTAGCCCCCCTGTACGAGGTTCGGGGTAGCGCCTCGGGGAAAAAAAAATTGGACCCTATATTAGGTGGGCAGACCTACCTATGGTTTTGTGCATGGATTTCGCACATGGTTTTGGGTGTAATGGTTTTCGGTCCATGGTATTTTGTAGATCCATTCAAGGGAACTATGATTATGTTATAATCCAAGGTTAATGGATTGGGGTTTATGGATGCTTCGGCATGTATATATATGTATTGTAACATTGAAAACAACATAATGAAAAATCAATCTAGTAGTCCCAGTTTTGGGATCCAAGGGAAAACCTCTGTGTATATTTGTTTTATGTGTTATGATCTCGCCATTGTTTATTTTCTGTTTTTTAGAATTAATATGCAAGTAATTCCTGTACGAGGTTAAAACCTATGCTTATCTTGATTTGATGGCTTCCTTTTTTCCCATACACACATAGGTCCAATTTCCTATCTTAGCAAGCACCCATACAATAACATGTCCTCCACAGCCAAAGTGCCAACCCAAACTGGTTGCTCCAAGGCTCTAGGTACCCTCCAAACTATTTTTCAAGGTACCAAATCAATATTCATGCTGCTCTATGGCTCCAAGTACCCTCCTGGCTAACTTCCAAGGTACCTACCCCACAGTCATGTTGGATCAGTTGCAAAAGAAACTAGGGAATCTAGAGGTGTATACCTCCACCCAATGATGATTATATATATAAACCCAATCACAACTATGGGAACTACCAAGCCAAGTAGTCTTTTGTCAACAAAAATATCTGGAATCCAGAGGTTATCCCGTCGCCACCCAAAAACAAGACATAGCACACAGGCCCAGATAGTCCAATACTTGCATGTCCCAAACAAGTTACAAAACATAACATACACATAACACAATGTTACATACACATAGCATCATACCCATACATATGGCACAATACAACGTATACATATACATATGTACAATAATTGCACATATACACATGACTCAACACATTACACATTGTAATATAGAATCCAGAGACCACGCCATCTCTATTTATGTGAACCAGGTCATACTGCCTATTTTGTTTTTCCATGTTCAAAATATTTGCATGGGAAAAATGTGAGAGTCATGTTCTCATAAATCAATAGGAATTTTTCCTGGTCAATAGATGTCATCTATGAGCAGTCATCTTTCCGTTGAAATGACCCCTAACAACATGTCATACAAAATGGAATTTTCATAGACATAATTCAATAAACATAATCATGTATACAATACATACGCACATGTGCAAATAATTCCAAGGTTAAGAAAACTCCCTATTTCCATTTTTTTGTCCATCATTTCTATGTATTCAACCAACCTACTTGGTTGTCGTATCACATTCCACTTACCCTTTTTCTTTTCTATATGTCTGTTACCATGGTTTGTTCGGCTTTCCTAATAAAGCTCGGCATGCAACTCATGTGTTGCCCCTTTCTCAGGAATCTGTGGTTCCATTCTACCTTGACCAACTTGTTCCAAGACCCCAATTATGTAAATTAAAGGAAATTTACGAAATCAACATGCAATGTGAGGAGAAAAATAAAAACCAACATCTCAAAAGGAAAATAAAATCCATAATCACAATCACCAATGAAAATCGCTCACAAACAAAATGACACTCTTGGCCATCATTCCATGCATACATATGTGTAACAAAATAAGCTTCATTTCCATGTCTCTGCCATTGAGTCCTCCCATGTGCAAGTAAACTCAACCCATTGCCCTGTAATTGTTCATGGTGTCCATATGATTGTTAGTGTATATATATTATATATATATATATATATATATACTTAACCCAAAAATTACATCTATGTAAGTTTTCTTTCAAATTGAATAGGATCTATGCACATTAGTCATAATTATCATCCCACATTTGCAAATGTTAGCATTCAATATATGATCTATTCCAATAAAGTGGTCAAAATCAACCTCTTTACCAAGAGCACATTTACTATTTAGCTTAGCTTTTATAATACTTTTAAAATATTTTCCCTTCTTACTAAGGCCAACAGTCATGGTACCTGCGATCTCATAAATTCAGTTACGACACCACATGTCACATTAACATGCATCACATAAAGAAAATGCATCACCAATCGTACAAAAAATTTCAAGTCAGCTTATCATATCTATATATATATATATATATATATATCGCAACCCAAAAATTACATCTATGTAAGTTTTCTTTCAAATTGAATAGGATTTATGCACATTAGTCATAATTATCATCCCACATTTGCAAATGTTAGCATTCAATATATGATCTATTCTAATAAAGTGTTCAAAATCAACCTCTTTACCAAGAGCACATTTACTTACTATTTAGCTTAGCTTTTATAATATTTTTGAAATATTTGCCTTTCTTACTTAGGCCAACAGTCATGGTACTTGCAATCTCATAAATTCAGTTACGACACCACATGTCACATTAACATGCATCACATAAAGAAAATGCATCACCAATCATACAAAAAATTTCAAGTCAGCTTATAGTCATTCTATGTTTACTTCCATTAGCATTCAATTTCACATGTAACTAATTAGCATCCATGATCATAATTCTATACCTGCCAACCAGTAATTTTCAGATGCTAAATTCCCAACCAATGTACCCTCATCATACAAATCATGGGATCCATCCAATACATGCATACACATATGCATAAACATGTCTATACAATCAACATAATTGTATGCAACATAAGAGACACAATTGTTTCTACAATACCTCAAACTACGTGTCTACTCACATGCATACCAATGCAAAAGCACATCACTTGTCCACTAATGCCAAAATCATACACAAAATCATGCATATATTTTTGCAACAATAAGGTTCAATATCATGTTGAAAGAATTTATGCAGTCACCATTCAATTCCGCAATCAAATATTTTAGTTAATCATATTCAAAGTGAATTATAGTATTTGGGGTTAGAGATCCACTCCTCTCTAATGGTTTAGAATTTGAACCTGCTACTCAGTTAATTTTGTGATGAGGTACTAGATTTGTGCCCAAAATTCTAGGGTTACACCTTAAGTCTTTCATTCCTTATGTGATAGAGTCCATTAGGTCCAAGTGTTGAACTTGGGAGCTCTAATGCCATTTGTAACACACCCCCTTACCTAACTAGATGTGCTTAATAAGTTAATCTGACTCTCAATGTACAGTTATGAGGATGGGGTGAAAACATTATTTTAAAAAGCATAACTTCAATGCTCTGACTTATATTTATGCATCTACAATTAGACACATATTTATTATGTTTCAAAAAAAGATATCTAGATGTCAATGGCATTGTTTATAAATCCTTATTAAGAAGGCACATCCTTAATTCCTAATGTTTTATCTCAAAATCTGTCAACTATGAACAATCTAAGATTTGTAATTAATGTAGTAAAAATATTTGATGTTAGGTCTCGACGTTACATAAAAAAATTCTTTGCATTCTCAAGAATAGAATTGCATTAGGGGAAATTCAGGGTTTCATATTTTAATGGTTCAAATTGCACATGCAATGGGGATAAGGATAAATGTGGCCTTGGTTACTCAGTTTTGTAACAGCAATACAAACAATTTATTCATTGCGGTAGTAAAGTATTAAATTCAGAACTTAGAGGCAGGATGTTGGACCACAACGCTGCTAGTTGAACTTTTCAGTCCTTTTCATTCCAAATATGCTATGCTTCTTGTAAGTTATGCCCCACACATGGTCATGGTACCTTGTTTAATTTAGCCAACTCAAATTAGATGATGTCATCTCAAATGCCACAAACTAGCACTATCTACCAAATGAAGTATGTTATGTATTTTGTGTGTTAGAGGTGAGTATTTTTCTTTTTCAAGTATATAGAAATATACGTAGATTCTGACTGGATCAACTGCCTCATAATAAGATTTGTTTGGTCAATATTTTCATCTGGATGTTAGAACACTTGTTGATTTGTACTTCAAAACAAGCTGCTATGTTTTCTCTGACTTTCTATCTATTTTAGTGCAAAGAGAAATTGTTTGTATGATCAACCATTTAAGAGCACCTAGTTTCAAACTTTTGAATCTACTTTTTGAAGGTTGTCCCTTTTTCATTTTTCTTTTAATTTCCAACTCAAGCCAACATTTCATATATTCAACCCCCTTTTCTTAGTAGTAAACACTTTGGAGTCTAGTATCGTTGGAAGTAACGAGAATCAGGGAGCTTTGAAATAGTCAAAATACCAACCTGAGAAAATGGGGAAAAGGGCCACAATCACATGTTTTTCTTGGGAGTTATACCTTGCAGAATTCCATAGATCATTCATGCAAGTGGAAGGATGCTACCAAAATATTGACTCATGCTTAGCATCATTGTTAGTATTGTTAGCCCTGAGGTGCAGTGCTATTATTTTGAAGACTAAAGGAGGGAAATGGTCTAATCTGCTGTCGTGGAGAGGTTCCCATATGGTCCACACTTCATCCAACCAACGTTATACACTCACCCGCTTCGACCAATCACCACCAGTAGATCATTTCTGCTAGATCTAATGGCTATCGTGCATATCGCTCAGGCAAAAAGAGAGAGGGATACCCGCCCAAATAAAGCGGTTTCCTCTCTCTCCTATGCTGCTACATGGCGCTCAATGAATGGAATCAAGCGGGCTCTGACCTTTACCACTTACTACCCGATGGCCGCCCAATATAAACCATTTCCGCTCGAGTAAACAGCTCCTGGGTGTTATCCTTTGAGCACCTTCTCCGCCCAATAGTCATTCAATCTACCCATCTAAGATCTAATAGCTCGGACTTATTCCACTCCTGCCATGACTTCAAGCCTTCGGTGATTGATCTCCTCCGCCCATTCCTCCTGACCCAACGGCCCCCGTACCCCACTTCCTACCAGTCACCCGAGGAGGAAATTTGTTGGCTTTGTCAGTGTTTTTGACAGTCGGACAGTTGAATTGAAATAACATAATGCATGGCCGAAAGGGGAAAAAACAACATCATGATGCAGTCAAACCAACAGAAATGATCATGGAACATCGCTTGCACAAGCGAACCACCTAACAGTGCAGCAAAATTACTAGAATTTGATTACCGTGTTTGTTAGAAACAGAGCTCTTTGAGTTCATGTTTGTCTAGTTATGGCATCAAGTAGTTAGAATACAGAAGGGATAGATTAAGACATCTCGAGCCTCAGAGATTTCAAGAGTATTGTAAAAAGCCTATAAATGGTTGAAAGTTCGAAGTAATAGGGGTTCAACTTTTGGAGACTGCGGAAACTCTGTTCCTCCCAGCGTCTCATCTTCATTCCAGTAATACAAGCTTCTTTTGTTGTTACATGTTCAATTGCCATCTTCTCCTCTGTTCTAAACTTGCACTTGAATAGGTTATTCATGTTTTCTTCCATGTCTAATGCCAGATAACTGTCATCTTATCTCTGCGTTGATAAATTAGATTTGCAAGCTTCATTTACTTCCTGTAGCTAGCCATTCATAAGTGTTTAGGTATGCATCTATTGGTACAATCAGGATTCTCCATCTATTCATTGAATCTATAAACTATTGAGCATTAGTGGTTGAAAGTCTTGTCAAGCTGAGAGTGTTCATGCATGTATTGAGTGAAAACAAAGTTGAAACAGTCATCTGACTTGATCCAAACCCCAATCCATTCCAATAGTTCAGAGAACGATATTGAATATTTATATGTTACTAGGCATCTCCGAGCTACAACCTAGGAGAGTTTCCTAGAGTGCTAACAAGTACAAAATATCGAAATTTATTGCAAGATCACATTGATTAGCTTATGTAATATTTGGAAATGTTTCAGTATCCATTATTCGATGTTATTCAAGTCAAAAGGATCAATTATTTCATGTTTCAATAATAAGTCTTGAATTTCAAACTACATTCCCTATTTCATAATTGCACAAGAATCAAACCAAACCAAAGAAATAATCAAAGGACCTTGTCTGTTGAGAGTAGTTCATGTGTTAGTTAATATTGTTACAAACATGCTATTATATAAATAATACCTTGACATTTGTTGAGGAGAGAAATATTATCAGTTTGAGCCCTACTCTTTGCATCAAGATCAACATGTAGATGATTTTGATCATAAATAAACCAACATACTTGTGTAATTGCTACTCCATACTATTTTTAACAGGTGCATGATTTTAGGTTACAATTACAATGTTGGTTGTAAAGAGTACATACAGTTACTACACTAAGGAAATGAATTAACAAAATATCATTGAAATTTGTCATAACTTTTTTCTACTAGATGTGTAATTCAAGTTAACAATAAATATGGAGATCTCACCTTTTATCTTTACCATTTCCCTATTTCAAATGGCAATGGGCAACTTCCCAATGCTTACTAGTGCATTCCATTCAAAGTCCAAGGATAAGCCCCCAATGAAACTTAGACTTCAAATGTTACCATGCCCCTTCTTTCGCTGTAGAGAAAATATAAGCTCAAGTGGTCTTCTACTTAGTATCTAAGACCATTTGGGAGGTATTTCTTTTGAAGGAAAACTTTTCACATAAATAACTGCATCCCATTATCTTGTACAACGATATGCACATCCATTTTGGGATTGTGTCCATTGCAGGTGCAATAGTGTAATACTCCTTCGTGCAATTAAAGCATTGATGCCCCTTTTTAATTAGACTTAAGGGACGACATGCAAAGAAAACACAAACTAGGGTAATATGTGTTGGTTGTGATGTCACAGTATTGCTTTTACTCAGGGAGTTTGACAACCTCATCATCATAGTCATGTGATTATATAAGTTGTTTTCAATAAGCCTTTTGTGATCAACAAAGCTATGAAAAGGTAATGCTCAGAGTGATTACCAAGATGCTTGACAGTGGTAGTGGTTGTTAAAGTTGCACACATTGTTGTTTCTTATATTTTGCAAACCTATCATCAAGTCAACACTTGAATAGCTAGAATATACTTTCCCTCAAATTGTTGGTGTATTTGTGGGGATGTTTAAGACTGTTTCATTCGATGACAGTCATCAACATGGGCCCTTAACTTGTTTTATTGCTTGGTTTAGTACTCTCTCTAAAATTTAAGGATAAATAAATATGTTTACTTCAATGAATCAATAGATAAATCAAGAGACAACTTATATATATTACTATTGGATTTGCTAGTGTGGAAAAAAGGGTACTACATTTTTCCAAGCTAATAATTAGCACATGATTGTGTACTTTTAAAATCACATACCAAAGTGTGAGAATGGGCACTCATGTACCACTTTCATATTTAAACCTTTAAGGATGAACAAGGAAATTTCTAGTGACTCTATGTACATGGTAGAACAT
Organism: Pinus taeda; assembly: GCA_000404065.3. NCBI lineage: Eukaryota > Viridiplantae > Streptophyta > Pinopsida > Pinales > Pinaceae > Pinus > Pinus taeda. The sequence goes on along the minus strand of APFE030631472.1, from coordinate 232 downwards.
AGGTGAACCTACTTAAGTGTTGGAAATCCGCTTTTCTTTTTCTTTTAGCCATGATTTACTATAATTCAAAACAGTGCAACTAAAACAATGTAAACTATCAAACAAGAATTGTATCGAGTACCCGTTTTTTTTGAGGTAGCAAAAAATTATCCGATTTTGAAAAGTGTTGATTCAAAATACACCCTTTTTAGCATATTTCTAACACTTTAAATTTTCTTATGCATCATGTTAT
>APFE030631471.1:0-11204 GCA_000404065.3 Pinus taeda | reverse complement strand
TTATATTATGACCCCTTAGACTCCTATATATAGAAAGAAGGTATTTTCATTTGTATCATCCAAGAATTGTTCATTTGTGTAACGTAAAGGAGGTTTCCCCCTTGAAGAGGCTGAATTCTAAGGCGTTCAACTATCTTTTCTATCTTTTTGTGAGCTGGTTTCATAACAATCTTGTTCGGGTGTGATCATGCCAAGTATTTTGTGAGGCTCTAGTTCTGCAAATAAACTATTGCATTGCATGTTTCTGCCCACATGTATAGTGGAAGTCCCTAAACATGCAACATTTCTCTTGCAGCCCCTACAATGCTTTTGTTTTTCCTTTCTGCAGTCCCATTTTGTTATGGGTTGTGGGGTGCAATTAGTCCTCTTATAATACCTTCCTTTCCACAAAATTCTTTGAAGGCATTAGACACAAATTCTCCTCCGTTATCACTTCTCAAGCATTTAATTTTATGACTAGTCTCAGTTTCAACCAATGCTTTGAATTCAACAAATTTTTCAAACGCTTCATCTTTCTTCTTCATAAAATAGATCCAACACTTGCAAGAAAAATGATCTACGAAAATTACATAATACGTGTGTTTTGCACTTAAGACTGTAGAAAATGGTCCACTATGGCTCACTCCAAGATGGCTCCAAATCTGCTATCTCAGCCCTGGAAGGATACTTTGACATATTTTCTAAGAGTGCATCCCTTGCAAACATTATGTTGGTCAAGGGTGCATTTTGGAAGTCTAGTGGTGATTTGTTCCATAATTTTCAAAGCTCCTTGGTGCAGGTGACCCATGCGCCTATGCCAGAGTTCTCCAACATCTCCACTTTGAATATGTTCTTCTTTGTTGCTTAATGCAACACATACATCCACCTCTAGTTTGTAGAAAATTTTCATTGTAACACCAATTTGTTTTACTTGTCCAATAGTAACGTGATTTAGAAGATATTTCCCTTTACTGAATTTTTTCTTCAGCCCAGGCACATACATAACATTTATCAGGTGAAGGTGGGAGCCTGAATCCCTCTTAAAGGTGACAGTACCAATTCCTTTGGTACTTAGCTCCCATCATCTCCAAGTTCTATGTGTAATTGGATATCCTTCTCCTCTAGACTGCTTTAGAAATATTTGCATCAAGTCATATGAATTGAGGCACCAGATTCTAGGTACCACACACTCTCCATTATAGTGCTTACCATGCATGCAATGAGGGTGAAATCTAGTTCTAATTTTGATGTGAGAGCATCACCTCCTACTCCTCCTGCAGGCTTCTTCTTGGATATCTTGTGTGGATACTTGGTTGCATAGTGTCCATATTCATGATAGTGAAAACATTTGATTTTGTTGAGTTCCTTCTTCTTGCCCTTTTTCTGACTGGATTATGGCTTGCCTTAGGCCTTCTTTCCCTTGGATTTATTACCCTTGCTTTCTAAGGGAAATATTTCTTCCTCCTTAACTCTCGTTGGGACACCATCTCTAGTGCTTCTTCTGATCTCCTCCTGCACCAAATCAACCTAAAGTATCTCCCAATTTGGTAGCTTGTCTCTTCCATTAACTAAATCTTGATAGTTGTTCCAGGATTTCAAAATGCCAAGTAGTGCTAATCTCACAAGTTCAATTGGTGGCACATTTTCTCCTACTCCTCCAAGTTCATCTCAAACCTAAGTGAATCTGGATAGGTATTGTGGAATGGTTTCAATTTTCTACATTCAAATTCTTCTAAATTTATCTCTCAATTCCAATTTCATGGCATCACTACTGCTTTAGAAGAGATATGTGAGAGTTTTCCACATTGCAAAAGGAGTCTCCTTTCCATGCAAGTTCGAAACCACGTGATCTCTAAAACCCTCCAGAATAATCCTCCTAACCTTTGTTGTGTCTTTCTTCCACTGATCAAGTGCTTGTGCATATGATGTTGTTGGTTTCAGAATATAAGTTTGTGTATATCCCGTACTCCATTGTCATCCAAGACAACTTCCATCTCATCTTTCCACACAAAAATTCGAGGTGCCCTCTAATGCATACTCAACCTCAATCCACTAATTTTTTTTTTCCTGCACTGAAGAGAATATGCACCAAAAACTCTGCAAATCATAATTTCTCTAAGAGAAGATCTAGACCAAGGTTTCTATGTAGTCTTCCAATGCTTTACTACCATGTAGAAATTGTAAGAAATTCTCTATTGCTAATGAAATCAAACTTAAATCAAGAGACATAATTTTCTTCTACTATTTTGCGGAAAGGAAAACACACAATAGAAACACATGCAATAACATGAGAACATCAAAACACAAGGGACACAATGATTTTACAGGGGAACCCAATTGGGAAAAACCCCTACATTGCTTTGCATTAATTCAAATAAGAATATGGATCAATTACAATGTCTTGCTTCAATCATGAATCACACCCTGCACTGGAATTCTGATCTCCTGCTCACTAACCTGCTTTGACCAACACTTAGCCAATTCAAGCCTCAACCTTCCTCCTATTTCCTTGCACAATCCTGGAGGAAATTTGTGTAACCACCCCTCCCACATTTACCCAATTTCACTGGCCTGCCAGTGTAAACATGAGACGAAGAGTTAATATGACATGACCTGACCTCCAAGCTCCAATTATGGAAGTGGGGCTGACAAACTAACCACAATCTGACAACTCACCTCATCCATCAGGGGCCAAAGAACCACCCAAAATGACCAAAACTTGAGTTTGGGCTCATTTTCATTGACCTAGACTCCCAACTGCATGCATGACAAGGCTTGGGTGTGGTTGAAGGCCTCCAACCACATGCACAACACTGCCTGAGTGCGGTTGTGATCCAAATTGTCTAGTTCAAAGGATGTTATCTTGAGATCTGAGCCAAAATTCCAGGTTAGCCCCCAAACCACTACCCAAATCTTCCTGAAACTTCTTAGGATCATAAATGACATGACAACAAGGCTAAACATACAAACTTGAGTCATAAACTTAACCTAGACTGACCAAAACAAACTAGGCATTTCGTCAAACACATGGAAAACATGTAAGCCAAAGGTCATGAATGCATATCTGATCATAATAGTCTGAGATTAATATGAGAATAACCAAGAAGGCCCTATGCCCTCTTCACATAACTGAAACAACAATTATTAGTCCATATATTCATCAATCAATAACTAAATCGTTCATGACAAGAGCCATAGATGATATACATCATATAACCAACATATAACCATAAAATAACCAGCATATAAACCATGGGAACTCAACCATAATATCAGTAACATAATCATTACAAATATACATGAATCACAATAGAATAATAACTCCTATTAACATATGAAAATACTAACTAAGTCAGGGACTTCCATGTACCACCTGACCATAGATTAGGCTGAACCAAATCTCTCTTTTAGCTAATCACCCCCACGCCATATTCCAAGCATGAATGTGGGGTCTCATGGAATCAAGCAAGACAAACCAAACCAGGGATTCCATAGGCCAAACCACCTCAACCCTAAACCAGTGATTCCACCTCATAGTGAAACATCACCAACGCCAACCAGATCGATCTCTACCTAAGTTGTCCAGGGCTCCAGGAACTAGTAACTCAACCCACAACCTTCTAGGCCTCCAGAGTCCAACCCAGCTCCAGGGACTAATAACTCAACCCACCAGTGGATCCAAATCATTTGTCCTAACCTAGGCTCCAAGACTATTAACTCAATCCAAGTTGTTCTAGGGCTTCCAAAGCATTTGTTCCAACCCACAACCATAAGGAATTATGAGCAATAACAAAAAAATATCAAGTGGAAAAACCCACAACAAAATGGCTATCTAGGAAATGGAAAGGCAAGGTGAAAACCATTGTCAATCTAGGAAATCCTCCATGCCAATGACAACACATAACCAATAGATCACATGCATATACCATGTATTCATGAATGAACAAGGAAATCAAACATGCAACCTGTTACCTGCAAGCATTCCAGCTGTAATTTTTCCCTTGCACTTTCCTACTTTCCTTTGCCTTATTTCTCCAAATCTGAATGAGTACTAGAGTGCTCCAAGCATGATCCAAGAATTTTATAAGTGTGCAAGAGTATGAGAGAATGAGAGGATATAAGAGAGCTTCCCCAAAATTGTCAAAAGCTAAAACCAACAAAAATATGTGAACTTATCCTCATAGCCCTTTTTATCATTGAGCCCTCTATTTTCTTCATTTTCCTTCAATTTTCCTCACATGCAAATTTGTGACCCTTCATCTTCCTTTTCTCCTATTTTCCTTTTTTTTAATAAATAAAATGTCAATTATTGCCACTTTGCCTTTGCCAATTTCCATAGCCATTAATTAATCATCAGTGATACCCATCACTACATTTTTCCCAACATTCAGGTTGGAATACATGTCCCATGACCTTGGTCTTATTTTTATTTACATGGAAAATCAACTAGGGGATGTTACAATCAAATCCTAAAGAACAGGGAAATTCCCTATTTCCTTGCGCAATTGCTAGAGGAATTGGCCACCTACTCAATGTAAAGGTACATACACTCAACTAGTATACAATTGATAATTTCAATGTGCCTTTTCCTCCACTCCAACTAGGCAATTTGAATTCCATGCATGATTGGGTTTATTTTTAGTAAATTGATCAATTAACTGAGAGATTAGTGAGTTAACAACTGTTATAACTACTCAACTGAACTCCTACTAACTCAACTCAGATAACTAAGTTTAATTAACAATAACTCCACTAAATTGCTAATCTTAGCAATCAACTCATGCACAAATCTGCTTCTAGCCTACATACTCAAATTTACTAATTTAACTAGGAGACAAGACCATGTCACTCTAGCTAATTGCAATTCAAGTAATCCTGCTAATGTGGAAAATTGAATTTCTTCATTCGACTAAGGCACAAGTCAAATGAATAGTTTTCTTGCTACATTTTAACAATATCACATATAATTGATCCAAGTACTTGATCATGAGATCTCTCAATTCAATTCACATCACTCAATAACTTGAGCTAACCCATTTGGCTATTTACTTTCCAAATTATATGATTTATGTTGTACAATTGTATTTCATTTCATGTTAATTGGGGTTAGCTTTGGTGGTTGGGAGGAATCTTATTATTCTCCTCTGCTAGGTTGAATCCCCAAAAGTGACAAGATAAGCTCATAATGAGTATATTGATGTAATGGCGAGGGGAAGTACTTAGGGGTTTTCCTCAAGAGTGTAACCTAGAAAAAAAGTAGTTGTATTTCATTCAACGTCATGAGTTTCTTTATAATGAGAATATGATAATGATTGATACTCCAATTTGAATTATATTTTTTAAATATTTAATTAGGTAGTTCCTTACATTCATTATTCAATTACAATTCCAAGTTATACTTTCTTAATAAAAGAAAAGGAAGTTGAGAGAATTTCTAGATATGGTGTGAAATCTATAATATAGTGTCATTACCTAGTATTAACTCATGTTTGCTTCCCTCACTAGCCCTCATAGGATGTGCCCTACATCATAAATATGCTAGAGACCTCTAATGGTTGTCTTGATGCCTAAAAATGTCATTCTAGGGAGAATATGAACATTATAATAGATTGTAGTGATGGTACCATAGAGTGAGAAAAACATTGTTAAGTTATTTTGTAGGGCCTACCCTACTTGAGCTTGTCATTCACAACTTATTTATGGAAGTTTGGCCTCAACCACTTAGGTGATGATGCGTACAAACTAATAGTCTAATCAAAGGCTTTTTCATCTTTTAATTTGTTGAGAAGGAACATGTTGTAGAGAATCTTCATTTTTTAATTTGTTGAGAAGGAACATGTGGTAGAGATTCTCAATGAAAAAACATGGATATGTAAAAACACGCTAGCGGTTTTCTCGCCTTAGTCAAAGGGTTTTTTCATTAGCAAAGCCTCATGTTTAATGTGGGTTGTTTTTCTTCTCTATTATGGAATTTTTCATTTTTTCTTCTTTATTTTTATGCATATTTCCCTTCCATTATCGTCATTACCTTTGCCCGACGAGTGATGAACCAAGAGGAGAAAGAATTGGTGCGAGGGTTAAATTTAATATAGTATTTGGCTTATTTCTATGCTATTATGAAGATAACGTTTTCCCTTCTTATTATTTGATCAACTAAATTGGGTTGTTGGGCTTTATTCCTATTGTTAGAGTAAAAATGGTAGTGGAGGTAGGGTGGAGAGGGGACGAATCATCTCAAGTGACAACAAAGTAGTGTGGAGAAGTGGTTGATTGTCTCTGGAAAAAATCATAATTGATAAGGAATGAACATAAAACTAGAGGTTAAACTCCCTTTATAAAATGTGTTTCCATGGCAAAAAAACCATTTAAACATTTTTACATTTAAATTTGTTTGACAATAACCATGTTACGTGTAGCACTTTTTATGGAATGAAAACTATATCACTTAAAATCATTTATAAAAAAGTTTAAATTTCTACATTTTTATTAAATGAAAACTATATCACTAAAAATAATTTATAAAAAATTTAAATTGCTACATTTTTATTGAATGAAAACTATAACACTTAAAATATTTTATAAAAAGTTTAAATTTGACTAAACTCTAAATCTATTAAAAAAAATATTTTTTATTTGTAATTAGAGGAATTGACAACTGGGTCAATCTTGTACTTGTGTGGCACAAGGTTGTTTTGTCTACAACCACTATAACTAATGGGGCCTATGCCATGTCCTCCTCTCTGTAGATCAGGTTATCTATGGGAGAATTGAACCTTCAATCTTTTAATTTCTATAATACTTCGTTTTCATGGCAATCACCAACTGAGCTACACCCTGGGACAAAAAAAAAATTAATTTTAATTTAAAAATAGAAACTATAATTGTAATTAAAAAATTATTAAAAAAACAAATTTCTTATAATTATTAATAAAGTTATAAAAATCGAGCCCATGGGTAGCTCAATTCGTAATCAACTTGATAATGAAGAGTGTTATTTTCTATGAAATTCCAAGTTCAATTCTTCATAGATCATCCAATTTTTTTTACATAAAAATTCAATAATATTAAATACAATTTCATTTTAAAAAATATCTAAAATAATTATCTAAGATTAATTAAGATTATATGTTTTTTTTTAATAATTAAATAAAATTAAGTTCAAATATATTATCTTTCCATATTCAAATCCTATTCTTCATACACTTCAACAAATTTAGATCAATATGAATTTGAATTTATGTGAGGATCCTACTTCGGGTCCTCTAACTAAAACTAAATTTATTTAAGCTAACCAAAATAAGAAGGAAATAGCTTATTTGTAGCTCAACATGTATTTGATGATAATATACAGGTAAAATTTATTTATAACATATTAAACACGTAAGAAATTTCATTGCAACAATTTACATAAGTAATCAACAAATGGAAGAATACTTGTTCTAGTAGTTTGGTTGGGGTGCTCCTCTTAGCTACCCAACTAAATTTGCCTCCCAACCAACTAGGAATAAATTCCTAGCTAGGGAACCTGGGAACCTCCACAGGTTCCCTAACCCTCCGAGCCCAAGTCCAACCAGTGGTAATGTGTCTAAGTTAAACCAACAGTCTCCAATAGATCCAAGTTTGAATTCTCTCATTTATCTCTCCATTCTCTTTCTCCACATTCCTCCCCTAAAACAAAATTTTCCAAAACCAAAAACCAAGACGAAGGATCTCCCCTTCTCCTCTCATCCTCCTTCTCTTTTATGTCTCTTCCTCCCATCCACCTCAGCCACCTAACATTAATGTCATGACTACCCCCTCTCCTTTTATTTTAGTATCCTTGACTTTGCTTACCATATCTTATTCAAAGTAGATTTGAGAAGACACTTTGGGAATAGAATATAGATATTTAATTTAGAATTAAATTGGAGAAGACCACATCTTCTCAAAAGTAGATTTGAGAAGACACCTTGGAATATGAATATTTAATTTAGAAATAAATTGGAGACGACCATATCTTCTCAAAAGTAGATTTGAGAAGACACCTTGGGATATGGATATTTAATTTAGAAATAAATTGGATGAGACCATATCCTATCCAAAATTAAATTTGAGAAGACAACTTGGGAATTGAATAATAACAATAATAACAACCATATCAGTAAAATAAAATTATAGTTTCACAAATGTAGTTATCTACCAATATTTCTTAATAATTATAAGTCAATATTTCATGTTAATTAAACATTAATAAAAATTAGCATGGTATGATCAAGTAGGGCATTACATACACCCCTCCTTCAAAAAAATTTGTCTTGGAGTTAGAGTGAAAAAGACACAAGGAGTTTGAAAGAAGTTTGATAATAAGGCATAACAAAATAGAGAGAGAGTTATAGTAGTCAAATTAAGTAAGCTAGGAAATGATACCACTTCCCATCAAGAGTCTCCAACTAACCTATATCCTCATATCCTTCATAACCTACTTCCTCTCCCACCCTATCCATGCTTTGCTGCAATATATTATGGCATCGGCTATACCGATCTAACCACTGATAAAACCAATATGGCAGAAGCGTCGACTATATCGACCTAACTTCCCCAACAAGAAACTAGCAATCGTCATCACACGTCTAGGGGAGTGTGTCCATCACTGCCCTCCCACGATTCCAGGTTTGGAGGTTACATGGTGGGAAATTCCTCCACCCCTCCTCACAACTAGGGTCACCACCCTGATATGGACCACACTACGATGCTAGTTGGATACTTGTCATCGAATAATCCAGCCAGGTAGTCTTGTCACCTGCCATTTACAATTTACCCATGTCATAAGAGTGCATATCAAGTAGATACAAAATGTGATAGAACAATGTACATCATACCATTCATCATTGGATGTCTCAACATTCTCCATCAGAAGAATAGATCTTGGTTATCATATCGTTCTTTCCAATCTACAGATTAGTTCTCATTCATGCATATGCATAACAACTATATATATATATATATATATGATTTTAAACATCGTGTTATAAAGTCTAATATCCACATATCAATTTTTTGCTTCATAACAACATACTAGAAATAAATCTTACATTAGATAAATCGTAACCAAGTAATTCATACATTAGGTTATACATCCAATATTTCAATCAACAACACCTAATCTATCTAATAATTTATATAAGTATTTTCACCTGTCCAAATAAATGCATCAATATTACATGGTGTTCATAAATAAATGACATGGAAATACAGATAGATCCTTATCAGAGGTAGCTATCTAAGTCAAAATGGGCATCATAGATGTTTAAAAAGTGAGGTGTAGTCACGACGTATAGCCTCTGCATCCTCCCACATAGCAGATCCTGGGTTATACTTGTCCCGTTGGACCTTAACCTGGTCCACCATGCGGCATCTGAGTTGTCAAACCCTAGGGTCCAATATGCGTAATGGTTCAACCATTATGGTTCACATGTCTGAGACCTACAATTCCCTCCAATCCAGTTTGTGAGATTCATCATAAACATAATGTCGTAGAATAGATACATGAAAAACATCATGAGTTTTATGCAAATGGGGTGGTAGTACAAGATGATAGGAAACTGGTCTAATCTTCTCCTTGATTCTAGAAGGTGTTATAAATTGAGGTGACAACTTTTTCCCTTTCCCAAACTGAATTGTGGTCTTATTGGGTCAGATAAGAATAAAAACTTGGTCTCCTACTTCATAACTACAATCAGTCCTATGTGAATCTAAATAACTCTTCTGTCTATCTTGTGCTTCCTTTAACCTTTGTCGAATCTCTCTTACCTGTTCCTCCATTTCTCGAACTAATTATGGCCCAACTATTACATGTCCTCCCATATAGAGCTTGATAAGGAGGCATCCCAATGGAATTGTGGTAACTGTTATTATAGGCAAACTCTACCAATGGTAAGTACCTTTCCCCATGATGCACATTCCGAGCATGTATTCCATAACTTGATTTACTCTTTCAGTTTTCCCATCTGTTTCTGGATGATATGTAGTGCTCAGGTTTAACTGAGTCCCTAACGATGTCTGCAAAATTGTCCAAAACCTATATGTAAAGCGAGAGTCTCTATTAGAAATGATCTTTATGGGCAACCCATGTAGTCGAATAACTTCGCTTATAAAAACTCGTGCCATATCAGTAACATCGTAAGTGTCTCTCACTGGGATGAAATGGGCACTTTTGGTCAATTTATCAACTACAACCAATATAGAATTGTGCCTCTATGAAGTGAGTGGCAAACCCATAACAAAATCCATAGAAATGACCTCCCATTTAGACATAGGGATGTCATGTGATTGTAGGAATCCTGATGGATGGTGATGATCAACCTTCACCTATTGACATTCAAGACATTTAGCGACAAAATGGACTATGTCTTGTTTCATTCCCACCCAAAAGAAGAGTTACTAAATGTATGCATACATCTTCTTCACTTCAGGATATGCACAATAGAGTGCTCTATGTGACTCTTCGAGGATGGTTCTTCTTGTACCCCCTTCCTTAGGGATGTACATTCTCCCTTGAAATCTCAATAGTCCATCCGGTTCAAGGACATATCCCTCAAACTTTGGTTATATCTGCTTCCAACTCTGGAGTGTTGATATAACCTTTAGATACCAACTATCTTCAAAAAGTTTATCCAACACACATTCCCTCAACTTAACCCTCAAGGGTACTAGGGAGAAGGCTCATGGCCTCCTGCTTAGTGCATCATCCACCACATTCTACTTTCCCTTAATGTATGAGATACCAAAATCATATTCACTCATGAATTTGCTCCACCACCTCTGTCTAGCATTCAAATCCCTTTGGGTGAAGAGGTGCTTCAGGCTTTGATGATCTGTTCTTAACTCAAAGCTTCGCCTAATGAGGTAGTGTCTCCATGGTTTCAAAGTTAGCATCAATGTTGCCAACTCCAAGTCATGGGCAACATACAACTCTTCATGTTTATTCAATTTTCTAGATGCGTAAGCTATTACTCCACCTTCTTGTATCAACACTACTCCCAATCCTTACTTTGAAGCATCAGTGCAGACATTGAAGTCTTTTTCCATGTCCGGTACTCGAAGGATAGGTGCACTAATTAGTAACCTCTTTAGTTCGGTGAATGCAGTGTCACATTCATACGTCCATTCATACTTGACCCCTTTTCGTTGTAATGTGGTGATTGGTTTTTTAATCCTTGAAATCCCTTCCAAAAACCTGTGATAAT
>APFE030631461.1:0-12437 GCA_000404065.3 Pinus taeda | reverse complement strand
TCTCTGTTGAACTATTGAAGAACATATAAGAAGAATTGATCAAGGGTTTCCCCACATTGGGGTTTGTCCCTAGCTAGTGCCACATCTTGTGTCCTCTTGTCTTGGCTTGTCTTCTGTAATTTATGTTTATGTTCTATCTACAGTTTACTTTAACGCTGATGTGATTTCTAATCTGATAAAGATATGGAGCTAATTGTGAAAATTGAAATAAATTGCTCTAAGCATAGAACATACCCAAAATTAACATGGTATCGGAGCTGAGGTGAAGGCAATGCCCAAGCAAGAGTGAAAGAGCAATCAACGAAGATAGTTGGGAAAGGACAAAAGGATCAGTGGATTCCTCATCCCTCTTCAAATTCACCAAGGGTGAAGTTGAAGCAAAGAATATTATCAGAACGACACAGCACAATATGGCCTACCTAAAGATCACTTCATTGGAAGACTGCATCTCAGGGTGGAAGGAAAGGCAGATAACTAGTTCGGCCATTATGCGAAGGAGTGTCTGAATGGCAGGGACACATCACTTGATGACGATAACAATCATTCCAGGGACATCTTCAATGATCAAAGGGATGAAAGGTAATGCAGGTCATCAAGGAAATGGCTGACTCTTCAAAGAAAGCAAGGAACCCCAGGTATGAAGAATCAAATGTTGTTTTTGATAAGATAAAGAAGCGTTATCTTGTATTGGCCCTCTCCTTCAGATTCTTTGGGAATCTGGCTTATTGATTGTAGCGCTTCAAGGCACTTCATCAGATAGAAGGGTGCACTCTCTAATTTGGTAGAGATGGAAACAATCATGGGATTATACTTGGAGTCGATGCCACCTATCCCGAAAAGGGTGTAGGAATGTTACCCCTCAATTGAATGAGGGTAACTCGATTCATTTACAGAATCTCTTTTATGTACCTGATCACAAGAAGAACCTGGTGTCCATTTCAGCAATGGAAGTCAAAGGTTACAAGGTGGCACTCATCAATGGAAAGGTACGTGTTTGAAAATAGAATTTTCAAAGATGTTTTTGAGTTCAGGGTTGTATCAAGTTGCAGAAAGTCCACTGGGGACCATGTCCATTGACAAATAACACCGGAGGTCTATGAGTCAGATGGTGTTAGGGAGCTTGAATTCAAAAAGAGCATGAAGGTACATGTATGAGATGTACTCAAGGAAAATCTAATAGGGGGACCACTCCCCTCATGCAGCAGGTCCACAAGTTTGGAACAACCCGAGGAGTTTGAGATTCATGTTCAGGAATCTAATGTATACAGGTGGAAGAAAGCCCTCTATGGCTTGAAGAAAAACATCCTGGACGTAGTATGAGAGGATTGATAGTTGTCTGATGAAGCTAAGATTCACTAGGAGTGAAACCGATCCAAACCATTACCTGAAAGTTGTGGATGATACACCTCTCATACCGGCACCTTGTGAGGACAACCTATTTCTAATAGGTGCAGACCCTCTCATTTGCAGAAGTAAGAGGGAGCGGGATTCCAGATGTGGAATGATAAACTGCAAGCCTGTGACTACCTCGAGGATCTTAACTTTCACAAGTTATATGGTAGTGATGTCGGACCAGATTTGGGAAATGCCTCTGAGTTTCATAAACTCATTCGCGTTGATGTTCTTGGTGAACTTTCGTCCACACATTGTTTTGCAATTAGCATGGTGAGCTCATATTTGGTTGAGCCTCACTGGATTGGTGCCAAGAATCTTTTGAGATATCTTCGGGGCACAATCTCTCATGGATTGATATACACTGCCAGAAATATGAAACTGCATGATTATTCGAATGTTGACTGCGTAGGCAGTGTGGAGGATCACTAGAGCACTTCTCAGTGTTGATTCTCTTTGGATTTTGCTTCAATATCATGGATGAGCGAGAAGCAGAAGTCAGTTGCTATAAGCACTGCCGAGACCAAATACATAGTTACGAGTATGATCTCGTGTGAAGCTGCATGGTTGTAGAAGCTCTTAAGTGAGTTGTTTGTACACATGATGAATACCACTGTGATTCTCTGTGACAACTAGAGGGAGGATTCGATTATTGAGGAATCCCGTATTCGATGATTGCTCCAATAGCTAGACATCAGAAACTGCCTTATCTGCAATATGGTAAGTCGATGAGCGAGGAGGCTCCATCACATTGAGACTGATGTACAGGTCGCACATATTTTGTCAAAGCTCAGAGAAAAGGTCAAATCTATGACTTTCCCGAACAACTTGGAGTCGTTGAGAAACCTTCTTATAAGGGTCCTACATGTTGCATGCATTGAGCTCTGGGAGCTCTTGGGGGGCTTTGGGTACTTACTAGAGCAACATACGACCACAGGGTTACTCACCCTCGCCTGGTGGTGTGCTATGAACAGGATGATTAGTTCTTCTGTGGGCCGGGATGATTAGTTCTCCCGTGGCAACTGTGGAATAGGATGATTAGTTCTCCTGTGGGCCGAGACGATTAGTTCTCCCATGGCAACTGTGGAACAGGATGATTAGTTCTCCTGTGGGCCAGGATGATTAGTTCTCCGTGGCATCCACTGACAGGATGATTCGTTCTCCTGTGGACAGGATGATTAGTTCCCGTGTCGAGGATCCTACCCATGCAGTCTGGGACTCATGGGAAGTACTCTTATACTGATCAATGAGCAGGGAAATGAGGATAGGCGACCATAGTAAGTACTATCACGGACGAAGCGCTGTAGCCTACCATACCTCGCCTATGCTAGGATGACCTCCATTAATCTGGGATCAATGAAACTGATCTGGGATTAGTATGAGTGGTTTGAGACACTCTCTTGTGATATTGATCTGGGATCAATAAAACTGACTTCAGGCCAATAAGAGTGATGTGACACACTCTCTTCAAATGAAATTGATTTCGGGTCAATAGAGAATGGTATGAGACATTCTCGATCAATTCTTCCTCTTCATGGTTCAACAAAGCAGAGCAAAGTAGTGCAGGGCACTGATGGTAGATATAGTACAGTCAGACATATGGATTAGCAGATGGAGTTCTTCCTAGTTGAGAGGGAGTGTTAAAATTGGCAACTAGTGCCAAACTCTATGTGGGTCATCTTATTTATGGCAGCTGATATTTTTCTTGGACCCCTCTCATCGAGAGGTGTAGGATTGATCTAAAGATCATCCGATTCCAATAAGTATTCATGGAGTTATGAATTTATTTGCGTTATAAGACAATTCGTCAAGGTCAGCCAGCAACCAAATAAACCCCACATGTGCTCAATGTTTTAGTATAAATAGAGGTGCCTTCAAGTCATTTCAACACACTTGGGATCTCTTCCTCTCTCTACTTGTCTTTGGGTTTTAGTAGGAGGAGAGATCCTAAGGAATAATGTAGCCTTGATCCAGAGGGCAAAAAGCCGGAAGTGTCGGAAAGGTCGGAACTGCCAGAAAAGCCGAAACTACTAGAACTGACGGAAAATCTGGAACTTCTAGAAAAGACGGAATTGTCGGAAAAGACGGAACTGCTGGAAAAGCTAGAAATGCCGGAAAAGTTGGAACTGCTAGAAAAGCTGAAAAAGTCGACACTAACGGAAAAGCCGGAACTGTCGAAACTATTGGAAACACTGGAACTGTCGGAAAAGCCGGAAAAGCCGGAAAAGCTGGAGCAGTCGGAAAAGCCAGAACAGTTAGAAAATCTGGAACTGCCGGAAAAACCAGAACTGCCAGAAAAGACGTAACTGTTGGAACTGCCGAAAAAGCCAGAAATGCCGAAAAAGCTGGAACTACCAGAAAAGCCGAAAAAGCTGGAAACGCCAGAAAGTTGGAAGTGCCAGAAAATCCGGAACTATCGGAATTGCTGGAAAAGCCAAAAAAGCCAGAACTGCCGGAAAAGTCATAAATGTCGAAAAAGTCGGAACTACTAGAAAAGTCGGAACTGACGGAAAAGCCGGAACTTACGAAAAAGCCAGAATTGCTGGAAAAGCTGGAAAAGCTGGAAAAGTCGAAACTGCCTTAAAAGCTGAAACTGCCACAAAAGCCGGAAAAGACAGAACTGCCGAAACTGCCAGAAAAGCCAAAAAAGCTGGAATAGTGAAAAAGTAGAAATTGTTGGAAAAGCTAGAACTGCCGAAAAAGACAGAACTGCCAGAAAAGCAGGAAATGTCAAAAAAGTTGGAACTGCCAGAAATGCTGAAAAAGTCGGAAATGCCAGAAAGTTGGAACTGTCGAAAAAGTCAGAACTGCCGGAAAAGCCAGAACTGCCGGAAAACCCAGAACTGCTGGAAAAGATGGAAAAGCCGGAACTGCTGGAAAAGCTGGAAAAGTCAGAAAAGTTGGAACTGCTGGAAAAGCCGAAAAAGTTGGAACTGACAGAAAAACGGAAACCGCCAGAACTGTCGAAAAAGCCGGAAAAGTCGGAACTGTCGGAAAAGCTGGAACTACCGGAACTGCCGGAAAAGCCGGAACTACCAGAAAATCCGGAACTGTCGGAAAAGCCGTAACTGCCGAAAAAGCAGGAACTGTCGGAAAAGTGAGAAAAGCCGGAAAAGCCAAAAATGTCGGAACTACCGGAAAAGACGGAATTGTCGAGACTGTCGGAACTTCTAGGAAATGTCAAAACTGCCAGAACTGCCGGGAACTATCGAAACAACCGGAGCATTTGTCTCCGAAGGAGAGCAGTATGCAAGGGATAGCTAACTAACATTAGGACAGTTGTATGGTACTTAGCAGCAAATACACCAAGCATGCAATGTTACAGCTAGCATGCAAAGGACAACTAGCATGCAACAACAAGCATGCTATGGACAACAAGGATGCTAGGGACAACAAGCAAGTAAGGTGCAGCCAACACATAGGTCAGGATGGCAACATGGTGCAGCAATGGCACATAATGCAGTACAGTGATGGGTACAGTCATGATTAATGAAGCGTGATGAGATGCAGCATAGTGATGATGGGTGCAGCATGGTGCAGTGCAGTGAGGTGCAGCATGATGACAAAATGCAGCACAACGATAGGTGAAGGATTCACCTTGGAGAATTAGTTGAAGAAGCATGTCTTCAACTGATCTCATGTATCATCTTCTTAAAGATGATCTATGCTCTTATCTAGATAAGTCAAAGTGTTGACTTCTATTATAAACATACTATCTCTCTCTCTTTGCTAAACTATTGAAGAACATATAAGAAGAATTGATCAAGGGTTTCCCCACATTGGGGTTTGTCCCTGGCTAGCGCCACATCTTGTCTCCTCTTGTCTTGGCTTGTCTTCTGCGATTTACGTTTATGTTCTATCTGCAGTTTACTTGAATGTTGATGTGATTGCTAATCTTGAAACAATATGGAGCTAACTGTGAAATCTGAAATAAATTGCTCTAAGCATAGAACATACCTAAAATTAACAACATGGTAGCATGCAAGTGCCTGACTGAAAATAAGTCAAAGTGTTTAGTATTCTTACACGATCATTTTACTCTGCCTTCAAACCCTTGGCCTCTCCCATGATATGTTTTTTTCCTCAAGAGTCAAGACTAACTAGAGACTCTCAATCTTTTGAATATGAAGAGAACTGTCAAGTTTATATTCTGGCATAGACAGAATTGGTAAATGTCACAATTTAAAAATTATATACATAGATGATAATAGTTGCAATCTCTGTAAAAGGTATGCCTAGAATTTGTGAAAATTCATCCATGTTTGATGTTTCATTTCTGCAAAAGAATAATATCTTTTATGTGTTGCATTTAGCTTTATGGGTTTGGTTTGGAACTAAATTGTGGTATGGGGAAATGGGTATGAGTGCTTGAAATGGAAATGCGACCGCTCAAACATTTGGAAATAGGAAAACCTGGCATTACAAATAAGAATATATAACTTAGGAGACATGGAAACATGATGTCACAAAAAAGAATAGATATTGAAAATCTGAGAAAAAGCATCATTAACAAATGAGCAAGAACATTTAAATGTCAAGAAATGTTTTAGCTCTCTTATATTGGGATCTTCATCATGAGTATCACACTGTACCTCTTTTTCTAGCTTTTTCCTCTGCTTTGATTCTCCAGGAACATCAGCCAAATATGGTAGAAAAAGTTCACTAGGCCTAATCAATGATTTTGGCTTGAGTGAAGGGTACATTTTCGCGAAGGTTCCGGTACATGACAGGCTTGGTGATCTTGATTAAATGCCAAATTTGATACCCTCATACATGATAGAATGCAATGAAAATGTTACATTCCTACCAACATTAAAATATTGAAAATTGTCAAGACCACTAAATTTTGAACAGGATATGAAATTATACTTTCTCCATATGGAGGCTGATGAGGTTGGAAACACTTTCAAAAAAACTGAAACAATTAATGCTTATGGAGGCTGATGAGGTTGGAACCCCTTTCAAACACCATGTTAATGTCTTAACGTAAAAGTTGACATTTCCTTTATTCCTTTTCTACTCTTTTATTCAAATTTAGGTAGAAAGATAGAAAATGGAAGATAAAGGAAATTCCATCTTTCTCTTTCGTTTAAGTAAATGGATTTTAAAGGAAGATGAAGGAAATGTAAAGTTTACTTCAAGAATTCAACTTTACCATCAATTGCCAGCGTTTTTGGTCAAACCCAGTCAAAAACCAAGTAAAAGAATCACTAAACCATTTTGGAAATCCACTGTATTGATTGTGGTATGGTATGGAAATGTGTCTCATGCTTTATGAAATGTGTTTCCCATAGGTGGGAGACGTGTATATTGCCTGAAATGTCTTTCTGGACCATACCACACGTTTCTGTATGGAAACATACAGGATATGGCCCTCACCGACAGATATCCTGGAACACAAGTTTGGAAGTATTAACCTTTAAGTTTGTTGCATGGATTTACTTGCATCAATTTTAAGTAGATGTTCTTTGTGTTTTTTCTAAATTTTTTGAAAACTTAAGAATTCTATATCAACTCTTGGATTCCAAATTTGATTTAGAGAAGTATCTTTTGGTCTTGTGTCAATGTACACAACTAAGAAACTCATAAATAGTACATAGCAGTGAATAATCATGATAATGAAGCTCATGACAGGAGACATGACAAATAGCATGTGTGAAAAGTTGAAATTAGTACAAATCATGATAATAGGACAATCATACTACCAAATTAAAGACATACTTTAATGAATACAAATGCCGAAAACTCCTTGTTCATTGGACTCCACGAAAACCACTACAAAACACTTTGGGATTTACATGCATGCAGTCTGTAAAGATATTAGATTGTCATATTTCAGATTATAAGGGTAATTGAGAGGAGTTTATTCAAACATTTAGTACAAAAGTTGAGTAACTACTATCTAATTGTTTTCACATTGCTTAAGATTGGGATGTTGGAAGAATCGGACTTGAATAACTCTTGGAAACCCATGTACAATGTGTAAAAGCCAAGATGACTGCCAAAATTAGAAGACCAAGAGTGTGAAAATTCTATCTCTGCAGCAACTAATTTACTTTTCCTACTTATTCCAAAATAAGTTATTTATGAAATTACTTCAATAAACATTATAATAAATATTGCTGCAGATATCACATTGTAATAGAGAAACAAACATATGCATAAGAATCAACACATTGACACAATTATTTTGGACAATAGTCCCCAGAAAAACCCAAGTTGGGAAAACCGGTACAGCAAGGGAGGTTTTTATTATTCAGCAATTCTTGAGTACAACAGGGTGCCAAACTGGCTTACCCACAGAGAGAAAAATTCTCCAGCACTTCTCCCAATCCTAGCGTCAGCCTGACTGACCTCTGCGTGGCTCTCAGACCCTCTGCATCAGCCCTAAGCCTCTTTGTGTCACCCACGCAGGCCCAGTTAGTGACCGCGCAGTCTCCTGTTGTCTTTGCGTCTGCACAAAATGCCTCAACGCTGATCTCTAGTGGCTGATCTCGTCTCTTTGTTCCGTACTTGCTGCCTCCCGACTGCTCACCAGACCACTGGTTCAGTTTCTCAGCCAACCCTACTCCAGAAATTGAACTAACTGGTCTCCCTCGTTGTGTTCTCCAAGTGACCCTCAAGCCTCCTCTTATACTTTTCTCTTTGACAAATCAACGGCCGAGATTAAGTCCCTAATCAACGGCTAAGATTAGATTTGGCTTGATCCATGACTTTTGGACCATTCTAACACAGTTTTATGTTAATTCACATTAATATTTTATTTTCCCTAAGTTTAGACTTAGGGACTTCATTAAAAAGATTAATTATTTTAATATCTCCCAAACTGTTTAGAATCTGCCCAAACCCTTTCTGGGTATTGGAGATCTCATGTTCCTTAGCCTCTCCACCAATTTTTGTGGCTAGATCACATCTGATGCTACCTCAAATCAACACTTTGTCTTAGCGATGACTGTGCTTTAGCAATACTCCTCACTAACCATCCCCCTGATCATCCGGTATTGGTCCCTATGCTGATGTTAGGCCTGTTGCCCATCATCCTCTACACTGCTGCCCATGGCTCTGCCACTGCCACTACCACTACTACATCTATACGACAACTCCCTCTGCATCTATGTTGTTGCTAGTCCTTTCTCCCAACAATGCAACTCCCTCTGCATCAGTGCTGCTATCACTCCTATTTCTGCTTCTGAAACGGGTTCTTCACCATCCCCATATTTTCCGTGAAGTAGTTAAACTTTGTCCTTCCAAGGGCCTTGGTGAGGATGTCCACCACCTATTCACTTGTAGGAGTGTAGCTCAACTATACAGCTCCTCATTGGACGCAATCTCTGACAAAGTGACACCGGATATCAATATGCTTCTACCTATCATGAAACACTGGATTCTGAGAGAGCTTTATGCAACTCTGATTATCGCACATGATCCTGGTCGCCTCCATATTATTTCTGAATAGGTTCACCAGCAGTTTTCTAAGCCATATGGCCTCACACGAAGTTGTGCTTGCTGCCATATATTCTACCTCAAATGAGCTCAGAGCCACAGACCTCTGTTTCATACTGCACCAGGAGGTCATTCGTGATCCAATGTTTAAATAGTACCCAGAGGTACTTTTCCGATCCACTGAACTTCCTACCCAATCTGCATCAGTAAATCCACTCAAACTGATATCCTAACCTTTAGTGTACAAGAGCCCATAATTGACTGTTCCCTGTAAATACCTGAGAAAGTGTTTGGTTGTTGCCCAGTGTGCCCTCTTTGGTTCCAGCATGAACTGACTGAGGGTGTTTACAACGTAGCAAATGTTTGGCCTGGTATTGACCAGATACATCAGGGACCCTATGAGCTGCCTGTATAGGGTGGGATCGACATCCTTGCCTTCTAATGCATCAATCTTCTTCTATTTGGTGATCATTGGCATAGCCATAGGTCTAAAGTCCTCCATCCTGAATCTTTTCAGGATTTCTGTAGCATACCTCCCTTGCCCAAGGAAGATTTCTCCCTTCTGCTACCAAACTTCCAACCCTAGGAAGTAGTGCATTCGTCCCAAATCCTTCATATCAAATTTTGTGGCTAGATTCTTCTTGCAGCCCCCAATGAGTCTGGATGATCTTGTCAGAAAGAGATCATCCACATACAATACTAAGATTAGTGGTTCGTTCTCTACAACCAGATAGTAGAGATTCAGATCCACATCACTCTTAACAAATCCCATCTTCTGTGAGTAGCCATCTGTTCGACCATACCATTATCTCGGTGCCCGTTTCAGCCCATACAAGGCTTTCTTCAATCTGCATACATGAGACTTCTTCTCATGAGTTTCAAAACCCTCTGGTTGTTCAATGTATACCTCCTCTTCTATTACCCCGTTCAAAAATGTCGTTTTGACATCCATCTGATGGATCTCCCATGGGCTGCAAGAGATATCACCGTCCTAATAGATGTATACCTAGCTACCGAGGCGAAGGTCTCCTCATAGTCAATCCCTTCTTTTTGACCATACCACTTAGCCACAAACCTAGCTTTATATTTTTCAACACTGTCATCTGTAGCGTATTTGATCTTGTAGATCCATCTTGAACATACCACTGATATGTCCTGAGCCCTTGGCACCACCTCCCAGACATTGTTTACCATTATGGAGTTGTACTCCTCTACCATCGCATCTAGCCAAACCTGATGTTGAGCTACCTCCTTGAAACTGGCAGGCTCTCCATCCTGAGCTACTAATGCCTGATATCTATCTAGTTATTTTCACTCCCTCTTATTGTTTCTTGGCGCAGTGATGAAGTCCTCTGCATCTCATGGAATTTGACGAAGTTCCCTGCTAGTTCTTCCTCTGCCAGCAAGTGCCTCTGTTAGCTCTTCCTCTTCATCCTGAGAATCTTCCTGACCTGAGGAAGAATTTTTTACTTCTATTGGTTGAAGAGGCTTAACCAATGGCTCCTCCTTCCACTGCTCCTCAGAAGGCATCTCGCGAGATCTTCTAAAAGCCCTGTCCTCCATGAACTTTACACCTCACCGTACTACTACCTTCCTGCTCCCTGGAACATAGATTTTGTACGCCTTAGTGTTCTTGCTATATCCCACCAGATATCCCTTTTCCACAGTTTGATCCAACTTCTTCGTCTTTTCTTCGAGTATGCAGCAATATGCTAAACTCCCAAATATCCTGAAATGATTGACTTCAGGTGTCTTCCCTGTGAAGACTTTCTCTGGTGTAATCTTGCCCAATGCCCGATGAGGAGTCCTGTTCTGAACATAGAATGTTGTGTTGCATGCTTCCGCCCACAGGAATTTTGGCATATCCTGATCATACATCATGGCCCTAGTTGCTTCTACAATAGTCCTGTTCTTTATCTCTGCTACCCCATTCTGCTCTGGATTGTAGGGAGTTGTCCACTCTCTTTTGATGCCCTCCTTAGCGCAAAAACCAATGAAGTCCTTATCGACATATTCTCCACCATTATCTGAGCGCAAAACTTTTATTTTCTTCCCAGTTACATTCTCCACCAGAGCCTTGAACTCCTTGAATCAATAGAAAACCTCATCCTTGGTTTTCAGAAAATAAATCCAAGTTTCCTTGAGTTGTCATCAATGAAGGTAAGGAAATACTCGGCACCACTGAGAGCTTTGACGGACATAGGTCCGCAAATATCTGAGTGTATCAATCCTAGTACACTCTTGGCCTTGTGTTTGCTCCTAGGAAATGTTGTCTTGGCATACTTCCCTAGAACACATCCCCTGCATACATCATCTCGTTCCATACTTAGATCCAGGACTCCTGTTATAGTGCTCTTGAGAATTTTCAGACCTCCATGGTGCAAGTGACCCATTCTTTTGTGCCATAGTTCATTCAAGTCCTTGTCTCCATGATTGCCTATTAGTGCCATTGGTGATTCTAGTTGTAATTTATACAACTGATTACTTTTTATCCTGGATCTGCACTTTCTTTTTCCAGCTCAAGTGTTTGACGTATACCTTCTCCTTGATGAAGTAGACGTCATAGCCCTTGCCTTGTAGTTGCAACACAGAAAGTAAGTTCATCCCCAATCCTGGTACATGCAGCACATTTGTAGCACAGAACCATTCTCCCTATTCTGTCTAAAAGAATATGGTACCCTTCCCTACTGGAGTACAATTTGCCTTGCTCCCCATGGTGAGCTGAAAGTTCATCTTCTCTTCTCAATATTCTGAGAAACACTCCCTGATTCCCATCATATGCCACGAGGCTCCACTGTCCATATACCATACCTTTGATTATGCAACACTAGTCATACACGCCACTTCTTCTTCTAGCCTAGAAGTTAACATACAGAAATCGAAATCTCTCTCTTTCTCTTGTGCAATCTTCTGAAAATCTGTGTGAGTCCCCTAACGTGGATGCCTCTGCATCGTGGTCTTGACCCATAGCTGATTTTCCCTTCTTGTCTCTGATTACTCGCTCTAGTACCATGTGAAAATTCTATCACTGCAACAACTGATTTACTTTTCCTACTTATTCCAAAATAAGTTATTTATGAAATTACTTCAATAAACATTAAAATAAATACTACTGCAGATATCACACCATAATAGAGAAACAAACTTATGCACAAGAATCAACACATTGACACAGTTATTTTGGACAACAATCCCCGGAAAAAACCCAATGTGGGAAAACCAGTGCAGCAAGGGAGGTTTTTATTATTCAGCAATTCTTCAGTAGAACAGGGTGCCAAACTGGCTTACCCACATAGAGAAAAATTCTCTAGCACTTCTCCCAATCCCAGCATCAACCCGACTAACCTCTGCGTGGCTCTCAAACCCTCTGCGTCAGCCCCTACTTGACTGCGTCAGCCCCTATTTGACTGCGTCAACCCCTACTTGACTGCGTCAGCCCCTATTTGACTGCGTCAGCCCTGGGCGCCTCTACGTCACCCATGCAGGCCCAGATTGTGACTGCGCAGTCTCCTGCTGCCTCTGCGACTGCCGGAATGCCTCAGCACTGATCTCTAGTGGTTGATCCCGTCTCTTTGTTCCGTACTTGTTGCCTCCTGAGTCCT
>APFE030631456.1:71938-94035 GCA_000404065.3 Pinus taeda | reverse complement strand
AAGCTCAGACCACTCCAACATGGTCCTTACAACAGTTCCAAGCTTGTGGGGAACAATGCTTTGGAGCACAGCATTCCTTCATTCCTTCACCTGCACCAAGTGTTCAATGTGGACCGGCATCGACCATGCTTCCCACCACTACTGGACACATCAGACAGTGCAGAACAAATTCAATAGATGGAGGAACTCAACGCAATGGGGACCATTGCTTCCTAAGGGGGGAGGAATGATCCAGGTGGATATTGGTGGCCACCTGCCAAGTCCATCTGGACCCCCATCATTTTCTCTTTCAGCATTTTCAGTTTCCTTAATTGTAGCACAACTTACTATTTTTAGCAGTTTTTCGGGTCCTGAACTTCCGGAGCCGTTTTGAGGCCCTAAACGACGTTTTTTTGGAATCCAGGGGCAACACGGGTCCATGAAACATGGACCGGTGTTGCCGTTCCAACAATGATAGTTCTCGAATAGATCTTTCTAATGAGCTATTGTACGCGTCAAACGGAGATCGTATGCCAAAGTTACGACCCCGGGAAATTGATGTACCAATTTACCCAAAACGGGGCCCACAATTTGGCGTTTCATCTTCTAAGGGTCGGTTTTGGAATGTGAAGGGTTTTCCATTGTTTCTCAATAATAAATAGGCCTTTGAGCCTCATTGTAACACAAGTTCGGAACAGTCAGAGACATGTAGCCGCACATCTCTTCTCAGAGATAAGCTACCATCGTCCTAGCTGGTTTATTTCCAATTCTGGTTGTAAGCATATTTCGGTATTTTCCATTAATGAAATGAAGTGTTATTTCCGCTGCATCTCTTTATTTATGGTTATCGCATCTCTGTATTTATGGTTATCTCTGCAATATATTGCGTTCCTATTTAAATCCGGATCAGGAGGGCCCCCATGGCCTCACTTGCATGCTTATTTTATGTATAATTTAATTTATGTTTTTATTTCATTTCAGCTTTTAAGTTCTTGTTAGATATTCTAATTGTTGGAAGAGATCTTAAAAATTCATGTGTTCATGTAAGGGAACCTTTAGACCTCCGACAAATTAGGGATCTCTCTAGTTTGTTTAGTTATTGGAAGAGATTTTTTCGAATGTGTTCTTGTAAGAGAACCAATAGATCTCAGACAAATTAGAAATCTTTCTATACCTGTAGGTGGTACTTCTAAGTTTGCCTTCCCGGATTGACATTGATTGAACTCTAATTTGCATCCGCATTTTAGACCAAACATTTTGGCGTCGTTGCCGGGGAAGTGCAACTAGAAGAATTTAGTAATTAATTTATGCATTTGTTTTTAGGGACTAATTTATGGAACTTTGTGACAGGAGGTTCATAAAGGAGTTCAAAGTTTGGAGCATTTTTTTATTTATTTTCGCACATAGTTAATTTAAATTTAGTTTTTATTTTAAACCCCCCAGTTTTCACTAATCCATCTACGGATGAAGAATTTGACAATGTTGAACAGGTACTTCTTGGAGAGCAAGGACAATAACCTTGAGCCAACTCTAAGACAAGTTACTCACATACTTGCAAATCATAAGGTAAAAATTTTAAATCTTGGTGTGAGAATTTTCAAATTCTTAGTTTGTAGGTGGCTTCACTGGAAGCATTCTTTTACCTATGAAATAAATAAATCTTTCAAGCAAGATAGGTAGAATAGATTAGAAAATAAAAATGAGATCTCATTAGAAGTCATTAGAAGTCATTCTCATTAAAAGTTTTTAGTCTTAATCTCATTAGAAGTTTTTAGTCTTATTTTCAAAAATAAAAATAAAACATCCTGAATAAATTCAGTGGCACAGTAAGAGCTGCTTCATCTTCGCATTTCTATGTCTTATTTTTGTATCACGGGTAAGCCAGGAGCTTGATTATCAGAAATCTTTGTCTTATGAGAGTCTAAACGCCCCCGCGACATTGCAGAAAGAGTATAGATGAATGCGAGGTTATGTCACAAATATTGATTGTGTTTATTATCCATCCACGCTAACCTGCATAAATAAAAATAAATCAAAAGATTAGTATGCTCTCTTCCTGTGCTTTGTGTGATAAGGAAGATCAGAAAATCTATTGATTTATTTCAAATAAAAATACTCTCGCTGGAAAATTGAGCTGCACATTCTATCAATTATAAGAAATTTGCAAGATTTCGATATCGATCTGCAACAATTTAATTTTCTATTCAAACTAAAATCACAACATATTGAAATAAATAAATGGCATCATTAATGCACATATGATTGTTTGATTTCGCACATTCTCTAGTTCTGGCCTCTCGATTTAAATCTATTGTTCCTGGGCCATATACAACATAGATATATATCCATTGGAACAAGAATCTTCCTAGGTCACTCAAATGCATTTCTACACTTGCGTCCCATCTTTCTGTTAGATATGCATTGGCTTTGCAACATGCATCATATCTCACACTGGTTACATATCACTCTTTGCTAAAAATACTCCAGCAACATCACTACTGAGCATACAATTACACCTTCAAATCTTCCTATGCACTCGATGTCATGAGTCTCATGGGTTTGTTGGTTCCGAATTCTCTCTCTAAAAAAACTCGATCGATCCATACTGATGATTATAATTCAACCAAATCGACACCATTGACCATATAAGGTTCCCACGCAAATCTATCCTACAGGCAATCCATACGCAACCCCTTAAAAACGCCAGTTTTCAAAAGTGGTTTGTGATCGAACCAGGACAAATTTGGAAAAACAAAGGCATGGGTTTTTTCCACAATAGAATGAATTATATAAATTAGAAATCGTTTGCTTAAATTCCTAACGGTCTAAGAGGAAATCGAGGTTCTTCGGGACCCTATTTTGGTAAATGCGTGAAGAAAAACGGTTTTTACAATTAATGTGCAGAGAATTACGGGTTTTGTTGGCAGTGAAGCAAATTTTGAGCGATTTAAGTGATTTTTCATACAGATTTATTGGCTCGATTTGAGAGATTTGCACTCACGCTTTTGAATCATTTTTTATCTCTAGGGTTGCACCATCTGGTATAAGTTTAGCGAAACAAAAGTCAGCAACCCGTGCTTGCAAGTCTGAATCTAGCAGTACATTGCTTGACTTGACATCTTTGTGAATTATATGCAGGTTTGCATGATGAAGGTACTCTAAACCTTCTGTAGATCCAATTGCTATGTTCATTCTTTTGGGCCAATCCACGAGGCATGGTCGAGGATGTCGGCCATGTAGATGTGCATGCAGACTTGAGTTTTGCATGTAATCATAAACAATGAGATGTTCCTTGCCTTCAACACAATATCCACGCAAGCTCAATAGATTTTTGTGTCTATTTTTGCATAAGAATCATGAAGGAAATGACCATTTCTTCTTGAACACACTTATGTTTTCTTTCTACCAAGTTTTTTTGTAGGTTACAAGATAATCAAGTGATCATTAAGGAGATTAAATTGTGCATAATTGGTCTTCACAAGACTAATTTCATGAGAAATTCTAAAAAACAAGTCCATAAACATAAATGAAATTTCCAGAAAATTACAAGTTTTTGCAACTTCCTATAAAAGCTTAATGGTTTGACATGTTGCATGACAAAAAAGCAAAATTCAAAGAGCTGGGTTTGTTACTAAATGTACAAGGATGGTAAAATACCTATCCACTTTTGAATTTGACGTCTACAGGTGGCTGGTCAACGATGATTAAACTCAGCTATTTCAGCAGAAATTCCAGAATTAATGAGCAAATTTGCTATTTTTGAGATTTTGCATGCCATAATTCACATTTTCCTAGCAAGAGTCATTATCCATTTCTCACAATCCACATACACTTCATTACATTTTCATCAATCTTAACCCACCAATGAAAGCAACAAAGCTTACTTACAAGCTTTTTGTTCCACTTTATATATTCAATGTCAGTTTCCTCTTTCCTACCCTTGCAAATAAAACTTTGCTTCCATACAGCATTGAGTCCATAGTCCTTGAGTCTAAATATTTTTCTAAAAACACCTTGAAGCTTGCATGCCTTAAAGGCAAGTTATCATTCCAATAAACAAGGGAATACATGAATGTCCCTTGTTCGTTGGATATTCTAAGTATTCGATAACAACAAATTCAATCATACTTAGAAAGATGTGTTCGGGGCATCTTGACTCTCATCCACATCAAATATGGGAGCTCTCGTGTTGACTAGTGGCATCTATCAATGGCCACTAAGTTAAAAATTTCTTGTTTTGTTCGACACCAAAACATTTAATTGCATAACAAGATTTGTGCCATCGAGCATGGAAGACTTGAAGACCCATATTTTGTAGCAGATGAAGCAGATTTCCTTTCATTGTTTTTTAGTTTGTAAATGACTTGAGGACAAGTCAATAAATAAGGCTAGGGGAGGGAAATGTAACTTCTATATTTTATATACCTTCCAAGCCTTATACATTTTCAGCCATATTCAGCAGACTCATCAGATTCATCAGACTATCCAGTAGCAGATATGACAATACAAATCCATCTTTCATCCACAACTTGCAGAAGAACCTTCAGATTAAAATTGCAGCAACTGAACATGCATGATTCATCCACTTCTTTAGGTAAGTAAGATATGATGTTTTCTAACCTTTAATCTTGAAATTCTTTTTAGATGCTAAAATGATAATATTTGGAAAATATTCAACTATTTCACTATCCTTTCTCATTAAAAATTGCAAAACCATTAGTTGGGGGGGGGGGGGGGTCACTTCATTTTCCCTATTGTTCATCATTAATGGGTCTCATTTATATCTTTCAAATATTATTTATTTTCAAGCATTTTTAAGAGAAATTCTTGATTAAATATTAGAAAATAATATATTTTACTTCATATATGGAAAGTGGATTGCTTTTGTGACAGGTGTAGGTACAAAGGAAGCTTCCAAGACACCTTTATGTGGCCTTGAATGATCAAATTCGAATTTGATAAGATAAACCTCATGGAGAAGATTATGATCTCATGGAGAAGATCAAGGACAAAAGGGGGTTATGTGTCTAGATGGTTGAGAGATGTATGGAACTAAAGAGAGATTAGTGGATCATCATTATGAGTTTGTTATCTCATCCCATTGTATAAATAGGAGTACAATCTCCTCCATTGGTAATTTTAGAGTTCCATTTGTAATCTTAGAGTTGGTTTGTACATCATGATGGGGATTTTGAAATAAAGAATCATGCTTTGATTTTGTTACTTCTACATTTGAGTCTCCTTTGAAGTGGTGTGCTTGTGGAGTTATGGAGGCCCCCCATGGCCTCACTTGCATGCTTATTTTAGGTATCATTTAATTTATGTTTTTATTTCGTTTCAACTTTTAAGTTCTTGTTAGATATTCTAATTGTTGGAAGAGATCTTAAAAATTCATGTGTTCATGTAAGGGAACCTTAAGACCTTCGACAAATTAGGAATCTCTCTAGTTTGTTTAGTTATTGGAAGAGATTTTGTCGAATGTGTTCTTGTAAGAGAACCAATAGATCTCAGACAAATTAGAAATCTTTCTAGAAATATAGGTGGTACTTCTAAGTTTACCTTCCTGGGTTGACATTAATTGAACTCTAATTTGCATCTGCATTTTAGACCAGACACTACTACAACTAGCACCTACTTACACTCAAGCACATATCAGTTGTCTCAACACATGTGTTAGTACAACCGTCTTAAAACAATATCATTCCTTCATGCAATCTTATAGACACATACTCATATCATGCAAGTTATCAAACATTCATACAACATATAGACAACATAATAGACACCAAACACTTAAACACCAAATAGACGGCATAATCAAACATTCAAACACCAAGTATACGACATAAGCAAACTCATACCTTAATGTATCTCAGGGGAGGCTATCTTGTCTGCACAATTAATTTAGATCAGCACAATATAACTTCACAACATATCAACTCAAACATAAATAAGGTCATGATATCCATGACTGTAACTAGCTAACATGTTCACCTCATAAGCTCATAAATAATTGTCATTCATGCATAGCAATCACATATGCATAGTTAGTCTAGATTAGTATGACAAAATATCGCAATATATTAACTCATACATAAATGTCATAACCATAATCATCTGCATAGGTCAATCCAAATTAACACAAAACATAATAACATCAAGGCCTCAACTGCAATGACCATAATCATCAAGCATATGACCACAATGCATACAACAACATGTTACCATCATTCATGACTATCCGACACATGTGCATATGATCACACTGATTAATTAATATCTATCATGCATGTAACCATAACAACAATAGAATGACATGTATGTACATAAACCTAATGTGTATAACAAACATTAACCAACATACCTGTATACCCAACATACAAACCTGTACGACTATCTGCTCTTACCCCAAGGTCTTGTGCTGCAATCTCGCTCTAATAATCTACACCTCCTGCTCTATCTCAACCAACCCATTAACATCATAACCACAAAAAACATCTTGATGACACAAACTACATACAATGAACTCACAATGCATATTTGACCTACCATACATGCATAACTATAACCATGAAAATGCATGCATAACAACATATAGACACTGACCAACATAAAAAATTCATATACAACCGACATGCACTCATGAGACCACATTCAACAACAACAACACCACTGTGCATACATAACTACAACAATGACCATGACCATATATACATAACAAGCACATAGGCCACAAACATGATGAAAACATATGCAAAATGACATGTATGCATGACAAACACATTCCTCCCATCCAGTCCAAGGGGTGAACCATGCTCAGACACCACCCTGTAATACCCTCGTCCCACATTTACCTAAGTCAACCAATATGTTGGGGTAAACATGTGACAAGAGACCACCATGATGTGATTCAACTCCCCATGTACAGTTAAGGAAGTGGAATCGACAAAACCAAACCAATTTGACCTTCCACACATGCTATAGAACCTTCAGGAGCCAACCAATCCTTCTAGGTGACCAACCCTTAAGACAACTTGACATTTCATTGATTTGAACCCCCCGCCGCTCCCATGACAAGCCATGCATGTGACTGAGGCTTTTTAGTTGCTCCCATAGTAAGGGCATGCCAACGAATGTGGACTTTTCCATCTAGTTATGAGTCGATGACTCTGGATTATGTGCCACTTTTTCAGGGCCAAGACTTAGGCCATTGCCCAGAACCTCATGAAACTTTTAGAAATGATAAATAACAATGGAACAAAAGTACTAATGCAAACACTTGATCAATGACTTGACTATATCCCTACTAGCCATGACATGTGTTTCGTCAAACATGTCACAAATATGCAATCTACAAGTCATAACAACATATTTGAGCATATGGGCCTCATACTTATTTGAGATTCATAAAGAAGCATTGTTTCCATATCACAATAGTTGCATTATCATCTATTAGGTCATGTATACATTTTACATTCATCTGAAAATCAAAACATGATGATAGCCATACATCAAGTTTGTCATAAAGCATACCCATAACTAGCATATAACCAATAGAAATAATAAGGATATAACAACCATATAATCCACGTACAAGCCAATACATTTACACATGAAATACCAAGGAAAAAGAGCTATTATTAATGAATGCAAAAGCCAACTAGGTATGGGACTTCCATGAACCACCCGACCATAGATTGGATGAACCAAATCTTTCAGCCAATCAACCTCGTGCCATATTCAAAGCATGAATGTGGGACTAAAAACAAAACCAAACTAGGTTTCTTCAGGCTTTACCACAATCCCCACTAGATCACTAGGGCCTAAACAAGAATGAATGCCACCAGATTTCTCCACCTACACCATGAGGAATTTTCCTGTCACCTAGTCTCTAGGCTTTACTGTATATCCCACCATACAATGGTCAATGATTCCTAAGCCTAATCAAGACTCCACCCTCCAGGATTTACTGTATATCCCTCTATTCACTGATCAAGGATTCCTAGGCCTAATTGAGGGCACACACCTCTAGGATTTACTATATATATCACCATTCATTGGTCAAGGATTCCTAGACCCCCTGAGGCACACAAAATCCATCTTTACTGTAATCCCAATCTGGTTCAAGGATTCCTAGGCCTTGTGTTCTTTCTTTCAGAGACCACCTCACTTAGTTTCGAAACCATCTAACAATCCAACTTAACAAAATAAAAGAGAACCCATCACACCATGCTATCCAAATCTGGGTCACCTCGGAAATCCATCCCGACATATGGATACTCGGCATAAACCACCTGCTGACGATTGAACCACTCGAAGAAGGCATCAAAGAATGAAACTTGCGATTGACTAGCATGTCTGGCCATAAGGTCAACCCATCTCTACATCCGTGGCTCAGTCGGTGGTGGCAGACCGATTGAAATGTACTGTGGCTGCATTAATGGGATCTTCTCCAAGGCAAAAGCGGTCAAAATAGAACCATAACCAAAGTTCTTGGATCTTCCATTTTTCACCTTGGTAAGCTATTCTTTTATCACCGGATGTACTACATCACATCAGTTGAATACCTTTGGTTCAAGGCATTCCAAGGCATACTGCATATAAGACCTGTTGGCCAAGTGAAGAGCCACGCTGCCAGCCAATTTAGCAAAGGTGAATAAGATAGTCCTCAAGGACCGGTCAGTGATGTCTCTAATACTAATCTTGCTGCCCCTGCTTGGCTGAGATCCATCTCTACAGTATCGACGAATATAATCCCTCATGGATTCGCCCCCACGGGCGGAACCTGATAGTGAGAGAGGGGCACCACGCCTCGATAAACTGGTTAAGAAGTAGATATCCTCAACAGTTAAAGGGATGGATTTACCTCTAATCTGGAACACTTGGTTGGTGGGATCCCATGCATTGAGGAAATATTGCAACAAGTTGATTTGTTGCCTCATGCTAGATATGTGGAAGAACTTGAGCAAGCCACTGTTCCGCAATGCAATTACCGTACCTGGATCATGTAAGGTAACCATGTCCTCTCTTCATGCTCATGCCCACACCATGTAACAACCATCTTGCTCCGATGATTTAAAAACAAACAAGAGAAGAATTAGGATCCTGATTTGGCAAAAAACAGGCAAAATTTCCATTAAAAATCAGTGCAAAAACTTTCCTCCTTGCGCCCATCGCACCCTAGCTATGTACTGGGTGAGATGCATACTGACTGGACAATGGCCAACCCAGTATGCATCGTACCTTTCGATGTATACTAGGTGCGATGGGGAGAGAACGAAATATTCAAACCCTAGAGGCTCAAAAAAGCAGGAAAACATGCACAGAATCAGAAAAGGAAAGAATGTAATTGAAGAGCTCAGGTTTAGCTCCTACCTGGTCCAAATGGCGTCGAAAATTGTCCACATAATCTCTCGGAATCAGCTGGTGAACATAGAGAGGGAAATGCACCTCTAGAGCTCCAACAATCCCAAATTTGAATGAAACGGTAAACTGAGAGGTAAAAACTACTTTTATGTTATTACTCACATAATTCAAGTAAGACGCTAGTTTTTTAACTCATTTTCTAAACATGTATGTACATTTCTAATCAGTTTGATGAAGCAATTGAACAGGTAGTACGACCGTCAAAAGAACATAGTGTTAATGGTGAATCGAATATCTTTGACTATTATCACGAGCAGTTTTACGCGAAGTTCAAGCTCGTCAAAAAATAAACCTAGAAATGAGTATATGTTCCACTAGAGTTTAAGCTCATTAAAAAATGAACCCACCTCCGGTAAATAACCATTGCGATCGCATAATTATTAGCTTTTGAGTCTTGGTCGTGTTCTTACCATCACCTCCACTCTTTTTTAGCCGATCATACGCCTCCATTTGATTGTTTACCCCTTTTGAGGAACAACTGCGATGAGTGATTCTATTAGCCATCTTCTTTACACTGCCGTGATTGAAAAGTTCCAAACCTTACCTGGAACCAACTGCACCAAATATCAACCTCGTTCCTCAAAAAACGAGTCTTATTTAAGCTCTTTTCATATGACTCGTAAAATATGAAAAGATTGCCGAGCAATTGGCCTCTCGAGCTCATTAAAGTGATCGGAAGTGCCATCCCTCCTCTAGATTTTATTCTTTTTGGACTTGAGGGATCATTGCACAAAAAGATCGAGCGCTTGTATTTTTCGGCTCGTTAAAACTATCGAAAAGTCATCCCTTTCGTATTATTTTATACTTTTTCGGACTTAAGGGATTATATTACGAAAAACGATTACTTGAGTTTCCTTTCCGAATCTTTTCAGACTCTCTAAAATTGAAAAGGACCGAGTTTTCTTTGTTGTTAAACTCGTTAAAACAATAGTGACAAACTTGTCCATGCAGACAAGAACGAGTTTCACTGTCGCTATGCTCGTTAAAACATAGCGACGGGTTTGTCTGAAGGGAAAATTATAGAACAAGCATATGTTACCCTCCTCAAGCTTAACAAAAATAAAGAAGTATTGGTTAGAAATGGCTGGGGAAAAATTGGGAAGAAAACTTGAAGAAACTTTATTGCTAGCAGGTCGCTCTTGAACATGACACTTTCACTCCATCACCATGATTGAGTCAGGTTGGGTTATTCCGTCCACTGGTCATATCACCATTGGTCCACCGTACCATCCATTTTTGGGGTTAACGCTACCAATCCATTTTAGTGTCGCCGATATGTTCAAGAGAAGTCGCTCAGAGAATTCACTAACCCAGCTTGTGTCTCATTGCTGCTATACCTTCATCCTTCATTATTTCATGACTGCCACCCTGAACGTTGTATCATCAGATCATTTTCACCTCCACAAAATCATTTGCTCTGTTTCGTGTCATAGATGTGGGATTCATTAAGGCCCTCCTACGACGGGTCACTTCTTGTCGACATCAGCTCATTATCCAAGAAGTTGACTTAGGAACAACCCTTTCAGTACTTTGAAGCTTGCATACCTCAATGGCAAGTTTCTCACTTCCGACGACAGGTTTACATCAATGGCCTTCGACCGAAAATTTTTGCGTGGTGTTCGACATCAAGTCCCATTTTCACACCACGTGAATTGTACTGCAGTACTTTGGGGGTCATTATCATTATCGGTGATTCCTCTCGCGCCTGTTAACAACTTACATCATTGGTTGGTAATCAGGCGATGTCTTACCATGTTCGACTTCAGAACATCTTTTCACATGGATCGACTTGTACTTCGGGTGAAGATTGAACGAGTTTGAAGACCTTGGATCTAGTTTCATCCATCCAGGCTGCGATATATTTAGGAAAAATGACAACATAAAATGTACATCATAGCTGCACAGATAATCATCCAAGCCAAAGGATGATGGCTCTACCAGAATCATTAGTCTGCCATACAGACAGTTATCTGTCCAATGTACATGAAAATGAATTTATAAAGCTGAGCACGGGAATGCCCGCCTCAGCTAGATCATGAAAATATTATGAAGATAATGTATGGTATTGTATCTTGTTACAGGTCACCTTCCAGTTTGAAAGACCTTAGATCCTCATGATAAAGCATTTCACTCGACATGAACAGATTTACGATCTCATGCTTTAGGGGGCAACTGTTATAGACATATTTGGGCACTGCAACCCCAATCTTATATGTCCATAAACCAAGAGCTTCTAAGTCCCTAAAAGTTTTGTTTCACACCCTAAAGTAACAAGGTCAGCTGATTACATCATCTCCCAGAAGTTCTCCATGAAAAGTTGCTCAGAACTGGTCAAAACTAGACCATCTCACTTGCTCCATGGTCAAAGTGTGATGCATCCCACCTAATGCATATGGGGGGTGCGATGCATACTGAAAAGCCCTTCTATGGGGTGCGATGGGCGAGAGTAGACAAATGGCAGAGACAGTTTGCAAGGTGGATGATCATGGAATCTTCCAGAAACTTCTCTTGTGACACTTGCCTCTCTGAATTCGCCCAGGGATGTAAGAGATCATGAAATCTCCAAGTGGAATTGAGAACTATCAGAGAAATGACACTAATCAAAAACCCAGAAGCTGACTCACCCACCTGCAAACATCTATATATGGATCCCTCATCCTAGAGATCAAAAGGCTGGAATTTTGCATCTTGTAAGGAAGTGTTGTTGGTTTCTCTGTGGAACATCATAATGTTAGGTGATCTAGCTTTTCATGAGGTGAAGAAGGGCTTTAATGCTGTGAGGATAGCGCTGGGTCAGATCAATGGGTTGTAATCCTCTCTTCTATTACTTCTATCAATAAAGCTATTTGAGTTTTCCTCCATATTCTTGTATGTCTTTGAATTTTGAATTGATATATGCGTTTGTATGGTCAATATATATCTGATCCTATATTGTTTATGATTATAGATCTCTATGCTTTGATGGTATTACACTGCTTTGTCTCTACAAGTGTTCTCTGAAGCGGGACAAGCGAGGAAGGAGAAGCAAAGATCTGTCAAAGGGGAGAGAAAACAAGCAAGGAGCCAAGCGGAAGACTGAGGTTGGTATTCTCTGCTTCTCTCTCATCTATTTCTCATAAAGGAAAACACAAGTAAGTTTAGTTTGTTTGTTTCTAAGATAGCTACTTGTCTTAGTGGACTAGCAGCTCTGAATGGACACTAGTTTTCTCGATAACAAATGTTGATGAGTGTTGGCTGTGTGTTTTTGGGTCAGTTTGGATCAATTTGATATTGCAGCCTGTTGGTGACGTGTGGGGGAATTTCTGAGGAGGCAAAGAGTCCATCCTAGGAGCAGAACTGATAGTGTAGTATTGTGCATCTTTGGACTATTGGAGGGTAGTGTGTGGATTTCCAAAGTAGCCCTAGACTAGTAGTCTTGAAGTGACGAAGATAGCTGAAGATTGGGTGAAGTTTGTAGCCTTATGAGTAGCTCTTTGATGGATGAAAGAGGCTACTAGAAGGCAGATTGGAGCTTAGGAATTGGCAAACCTAGAGAGTATATTTATGAGCTCGTGTACATGCAACATAAGTGATATGCAGCTGTGTCAAGTGGCAACCCTCCTGGAGTCTCGATGTGTAGTAGCCTTGATGGACTAAGGCACTACTAGTGAGCAGTACGGAAGCAAAGGATCGACATGATAGGATTCGACATAGAAGCTACAATGAAGTTTGTCATTGTATCTTGTATACCATAGGCTGTTGTATTATTCAGATTTGGTTTAATATAACGAAGATTGGGATTGCAAAATATTGTACAATTATTTGTTAAAAACAATGTATATTTGTGCATGTGTGATTTACTGATTTATATTTCCGCTGTGCAAAGAAGTTTATGGTTGATATTCTTAGTTTGGTAGCGTCAGTGATTTTAAGACTCTAACCTAGACCCAAGGTCGTGAAAATTCAACAGTAATTCATATGAGGATTTGATAGCCCACCTTGTAGTTTGACATATCTGCACACTTTTAGAAGGCAATCTAAGGCATGGGTTTTTCTCCTACATGCCTTGAGATGCTTCCATGTTCATCAAACTGGTTTCATAGTAGACAAGGTAAGTGCCTTTTTTTGGTCAAAATTGTGGTCAAACTATGGAAAGAATAGCACATTCGATAATCAAATCAATTATGGATAACAATCAATAATATTTTTGTACCACTTAATTTAATTGTGGCTTTCTCCATTTATACAAAGCAATTGAGTTGATGTTCTAAAATATTTTGTGTGTGCATAATTGGTTTGTAGCATTATAGTTTTATAAGCAGTGGGAAGCCAATTGGGATGGCTCGTCAATTCAACCAGTGTTACTCTTATTCTATTATGTGGCATTAGATTGATAATTATAGTTGGTTTACATTTTAACTTCATAAGCATCATATGTTTGGTTAATAGTTTCAATGCTTTGTTTTTATTTCTTATATCTTTATTCTGTGTTACTCCATTGCAAAGACAATAAATATTCCATTGAAGGTTGAAAGATACAATATACTCTTCATTCTGTTTAATGAACACTTGAATTCGATATCAGTGAAAAATTGCAATGTGTGTTATTAAGAAACCCCATATTTTTCAATCCAATGATGAGAGATCCCTTTGTGAAGTATTAGTTTATGTAGTGGATTGATTTTCATTCAATACTTGCTTGTATGCTTTCATTGAAGTCAATCTTAACAACCTATAAAAAAATCTCATTGAAGATTGGAAATGATATTTACTTCATAAATAAGTAAATGAACATTTAGTAATATCACTAGAATGAAAGATTGTATTTTATGCCCAGTAAAGCATTTCTCTAATTTATCATCTAGTGAATGAGATGCTTGAAGCATTCTTAATATTTGTTTTAAGTTATTTAGATTTCAAATGTGTAACTTTGTTTTATAATATCAGATCAGAATATAAGAGTTTTTCTCATAGGATAGAAAGTCCATTTATTTCTTGAAGCATTCTTAATATTTGTTTCAAGTTATTAAACTTTCAAAGGTGTAATTTTATTTTAAAATATTAGATCAGAAAATGAGATTTTTTCTCATAGGATAGAAAGCCCATTTATGTCCTAAACCTTGCACATATAATGTTAGTATTTTGCAAGCTTATGGCACCTGGCTGATAGTTTAATGTCCATAATTTAAGTTAGTTAAATTGACTTACATGGTTCTTAGCTGCTTGATAGGATCATAATGAATTCTTGCCAAAAAAACAATATTGTCAACATAAAGAAGAAGAGTTATGATTATACAAGTGAGTGTGGGGCCAACACAACTTGCTTCCTGCAAACACTTATTTAGCACATCAATGTATATGCCAAAATTGGTAGGGGATAAGGGGCGCACTTGCTTGACTCCGATATTGTGTTTAATTTATTTTGACCAACTTTCAATGGTCCTAAGCTTGGCAATGGCATTCTCATACAACCTTGTCACAAAGCCCTCCACTTGAAAGGAACCATTATCTCTTCTAGCCTCTTTCGTAACTTTGTCCTAGAAGCAATGTTAAAAGCTTTCCTAAAGTCAACAAAACAATAGAAGAGATCATATTTATTATTTCGTCATTCCTCGATAATTAACTTAAGAGTAACAAGATGGTCCATAATTTAGTGATATTTCCTAAACCCAGTTTAGCCTTTAGCTCTTTTAGTATTATGGCTTTCTAGCCAAAGGCTATTTTTCTTTTCCAAAATAAACCTATACAATTTGGCTAAGATGTGGATAATCATAATGGCCTTGTAATTAGTGGGAGTGCTTTTATCTCCACTTTTACAGATAGACACAATAAAACTCTGTGTTACTTTATCGATTTGTCTTTAGTGAGACTTTTTGGAAGCTTTTCCGGTCTAATTTCTCTAAAATCCGGCATGAATTTATTGAAATTACAAGTTTGATGGGTAACCCCTGCACAATCGAAGTGCCCTAGGGGTTTTTTAGGGCGCTGAATCCATATATACAGTAAAAAAACTAGTTTAAATAGCACAAATCAAGATTTCACCTCAATTTTTTCTGCCAAATTCGACATCGGGAAGTCCAAAAAATCACACTAAAGACAACTCCTTACTTTATTACCAAATTCTATTTTAAAAATAAATATAATTATAACTAAATATAATTTGCAAATGTATTCAATAATCGGTTAATGATATGTGATACATAAATAAGCATATTTTCCTAAATCATGTTTTGGGGTCACAATTTGTTAAACCTATTTTATTATTTATCGAGGAAATGAACTTATTAATAAAATAGAGTTTAAATCTTTCATAAAATCATTCTCATGTATAATTATAATTATTAAAAAAATTATTGTAGTTTATCATTTTAATAACATAATTTTAATTTTGTTGATAAATATGTATATTTCATATAGAGATTTAGAATTTAGTTTAATTATCAATAATTATATGACCTTTTAATAAATAGGTTTAAAAATTCATAAATCATTCCTCATTTATAATTATTAATTATATAAAAATATTTCTAAATATTTATTATAATAACATAATTAAAAATTATTTTGATAAACATGTATATTTCAGAATAGAGATTTTTGAATTTCAGTTTAATTATCAATAATTATTAGTTGGACAATAGAGATTTAACCTCCATGGAGTAAAAAAAATTACATTCTGTTTGTGCAATAATATGCATTCAAAAATGAACTTGTGAAGTCATTAGGCTAATAAAGACATATAAATAGCGGTACCACAACTGTGTATAACAATTGAGATTATACATCACTCTATCAAATCTAATATCATCATGTAAGAGCATAGTAAATAAAGTCTGTCAAAAAGCAAAAAAACACCATATCACCATCATTCAAACTTTGTCCTATGGAATGTCTCGCTGGAGGCCTTCTATAAATGACCTGTGATAGTATATTGCAGTGTCCCATTTAGCTGCTCATAAATCTTCCATAGTCCCATACCCTGTGATGCACAACTTTAGAGAGTGTGTCTGTTGTGTGGTTTCGTTCCCTGAAAAGAAATGGTCAAATGAATGTTTAAGATGTAATACCTACTCTCAAATGGGAATCAATGTGTGCATGTGGCAACATAGTAAACCAATTTATAATGATCATTGAATCTCCAGAAATCTACAAATTTTGGCACTTTTTTTCAATAGCAAAAATAAGGAGCTTAAGATTGAGCAATTATGTGAAGTTATTAGTTCCTCTTTCTAGATCACTTTGTTGTTTGAAGAAATGGTTTTCTTGAAGGTATAAAATAGCCCCCCCTAGTCTCCACCATCTATAGATGCTCCAACAAATTATGTCCAAGGTTTTGATTTGTCAACATCTTCCACAACAGTGTTCCACAACACATGAACAATTTCATATGATGGGAGCAAGGCAAAATCGACTACAACTCTGGTAGACACCTGTTTAGGAATACATACTTTATCTTGGAAAATAGCCCTACTTCTAGCATTCTAGATTCCCCAACAGATTAGAGGAGAGATATTTCAGTTTTGCTTAAGAGAAACCTATTCCTACCATTCTTTCTAGAATTCCAAGAAAGATGCACCATGCCAAAGCTGTGCATAGCCACTTTGGATCTTGGCGGAGTTTCAAACTTCCACTGCAAATGAGCATGAGATGAAAAGATGCTCCACTGTTTTTGCTGCATTTTTGCACAACATGCACCATTTATGACCACTCATACAACACCTTTGTAGGTTCTCCCATGTTGGTGCCTTGTTTTCCATCAAACACCAAAGGAATAAACGAGTTTTTGAGGGGCACTTGAGCTTCCATATCTTCTTCCACCACTAAGCCATAACTTCCAATTGTCTAATGTTACTCATATACAAGTGACCGGTTTTGAGAGTGTAAACTCCAAAAGGGGAGTGTATCAAGAATTGTGTGTCAATCTCCTTCCTTAAAGAGTTACTCATATACAAGTGACCGATTTTGAGAGTGTAAACTCTAGAAGGGGATTGTCCCAAGCAGAGTGTGTCATTCTCCTCCCTCAAAGAGACATGAGCAGTGTTTAAAGCTAACCTCCATGGAATATGTTGGAATATTCATAATAATATTAGCTAATCAAGTGTTATAATTTATCTCCAAGTTAATTATGCTCTTTTAATTAATTTATCTCAAGTTAATTAATTAAAGAAAATGTCATATCAACACGTGTCATATTGGTATATGGTATTGACAAGCTATGATATTAGCTCATGGTATTGTAATAAAAGATATTCACAAATTAAGAATTTCCATGGTAAAGTGGAGGTGAATGTCTATGGTTAATATTATTGTTTAAGTTATATATTAATTATTTTTCAAATAAATTTATAATTTAGTTAATTTTTATGATTTATTATTATTATTATTATTGCGTACAATGTAAGTAAGTACTTTGATGCTTAAGCCATGATATTAGCTCATGGTATTGTAATAAAAGATATTCACAAATTATGAATTTCTATAGTAAAGTGGAGGTGAATGTATATGGTTAATATCATTGTTTAAGTTATATGCTAATTATTTAAATTTATTATTTAGTTAATTTTTATGATTTTTTTTATTATTATTTGTACAATATAAATAAGTATTTTGATGCTTATCACGAATTGATGTTTTCATTTATATAACTACCTTAATCTATAATATAATTGAAACAATATTACTTGAATTTGAAACTAAATCTCTTACCCTCATCAAAACTAGTACTATTTTCTTGATCTTTT
Source organism: Pinus taeda (assembly GCA_000404065.3). Lineage (NCBI taxonomy): Eukaryota > Viridiplantae > Streptophyta > Pinopsida > Pinales > Pinaceae > Pinus > Pinus taeda. The sequence goes on along the minus strand of APFE030631456.1, from coordinate 75,910 downwards.
ACCATCATCAAAATTAGTCCTCTTTTCCTGTGTTTAAGAGTACATTTTTCATGTGTTATTTTTTTGATATATTCAAGCTTGTATATCATTGATGATGGGTTCAATGTCCTTTTTCTGGCATACTCAAACTTCTATATCATTGATGATGGGTTCAATGTCCTTTTTCTGGCATACTCAAACTTCTATTACAAATAATTTGGATTATAAAATACCAATTGTGAATTGTTTGATTGTAGGAAGTATCCTCTGTTCTGTTTTATCGAGACTCGCAAAATCTTTTGTTTCTTACAGCCTGCAGATCCCCATCCCCATCACCTCAATCTCAAAAATCCAAAAGATGAAAAATCACACCTGCAAAACCCACGCTCAAACACCATTTTATACTGTATATGACGCTGGCTCTCATAATTACATGAATCTATAATACAACAATGGCGGATAACACAGAACAGAAGTCTGGTTCCCAACTTCGAACAGAAAAATAATGCATTGGAATCCTTATAAAGACCACTAGATTGGATTGAATTGGATGATGGTGATCAAAATTAATAGTAGTCGAAGTCAGGTGGTTGTGCTTCGGCAGCCCTGGCCAATTTTTGAATTTTACAGTGATCGACAGGGGAAGATTTGGTGCGTCTGAGTTTTTGCTGTACTCCTGGGGGCGGAACAGAGCGTATGAGCGCCCAGTTGATGTTCTTGAAAAAGGGGTGTTTCTTGATATCGTCGGCTCCCCGGGCTGAGCCGAGGCGCCTCCTCGGGTCTTTTACCAAAAGCCGTTTTATTAGATCCCGGGCGGCGTTCCATTGCTCGGCCTCCGCCCCTGATCTCTCCGCCCGGCCTGTGCTGCTCATATCAACCGGGAATTTCAACGGATGGGTGATGATATTTGTGAGCGTGGAATCCTTTTTGTGTTATCGAAACAACGAATCGATCAAATTGCCAATACACATAAAATAAGCGGAAAGACAACAGAGAAATACAGTAAGCAACACAAGACACAAATAGTTTTTAATAAGGAGTTCACCCTATTCTCCAGGGCTACGTCTCCGATCCAGCTTTAGTAGTGACCTTCTTTTATTGTGTCTTACAGCAGAGGAATTACAATACAGGGACTCAATATGAGTTCTCCTGAAGCAGATTTTGCTTAGCAGGGTGGTTCTTGGATTCCCAAGCCATTAGGAGTTCACAAACTCTTTTTCTTCCTACCAGCTCTGTGACCCTTGGTCTACAATGGAAAGAGGCAAATATGATGCTCAGTCCGGACAGATTTCTCTATGGGAAGGCTTGAATCTTCAAGCTCTCTGGTGCTCGACGCTGCCTGTGGTCAGCTTGGCCCTCTGTCTCCTCTGCTTGGCTTTTCTGTTCTCTGTGTTCAATCCCCCTCTCAAGGTTCACTGTTCACTGTCTCTCTTGGTCGCTTGGAATCCTCTCAGTTCAGGTTCCCAATCAACTCTTCTTCTTCCTTCGACTGTCTCTGTTCATGGCTTTAGCCATTCGATCCCTATGCCCGTTCGGTTCCTCTCCCGCCTGCGTCGATTCTCCTTCCGCAACTGTGCTTGGAATTCCTTGTTCGACGTCAGCATGAATGCTCAGGAAGTGGCCACGTGTCTCCATCTAACTAGCACCAGCATGCTCCGTCGGTTCGTTTCTTCCTTTACGTTGTGTATGCGTTCTTTCTCCACCGTGGCGGTCAAACGGACTCCAAATATCTTTAGAACTTGGCTTAATCCCCTGTCGATTCCGCTTCCTCCATCGGGCGCAATCTCAGCCGTCCAATCTGGGCTCCTCCAGAGCCAACGTCATACGCACGTCGAGCGCGGTTGACTTGCTCGATCGATAGCACGCGATCAACAGTGGTTTTTCTCTCACCTCCACTGCCATGCGTCGATCGTTGAGTGGGATTGCTTTGCTCTCCTCCAAAACCTCTTACCGTTCAAGGGCGCCCTGATCAATACCGCCAGTTTTCCAGAGCACAGGTCCTGCCTTTGTCCTTTAGCGCTTTTTGTTTCTTCGCCCGCGGTTCTCCAGCTCCCAACGCGACCGAGTGCTTAAGGCTCTTCGATTTTGGGCCTATTTGCCCAGCGAATCACGCATCAAAATCGCCTCCTTTTCTTGATCTAGGGCTCCCAGGGACTACTTTGACCTCTTCACGGTCTCCATGGGCCTCGGTCAGCGCACTTTGACCGAGGTCCTCGTCGTTCTACGTTGGCGGCAATTGCCACTGGTTCAAGGCGTTTTTGATCGTTGTTTTGGAATTTTCAAGGATTTTTTCAACTCGATACAATCAAGGTCCTTGACAGTCTTTTGTGGATCCGATTCGGATCATGGCCTCCCTACTGAAAAAGCTTTTGGACCATCAAAAGTTGGTTTTCTTCAAGCACCGACTAAGTAAGGAAATTGTTGTCTCACCTGCCTAATCTCAATCCACTTCGCACTACTCGGCTTCAAACCTTTAAGCCGAATCCTGAGGTATTCTATCTGTCCACTGCATGTCATCCTTACCTTCCTGTCCAGCACTGTGTCTTCCCGTAACTCATTAAGATATTCAGGTAGCAAGTCATCAACAGAAGGTAATTGACTCTGCTCTTCAGGGTCCTCAATCATTGAAGGTTCAAACAACCTCAAGCAATTTGCGTTCACGACTGAGTAGATGTGCAAGTAAGCTGGTAGGTCAAGGTGAAATGCATTTTCACCAATCTTCTCAAATATCCTGAAGGGTCCATACTTGATAGGCTTTAGCTTTTTACCTTCACCTTGCATCCTGTCCTTGCTGATATACAACCAGACTTGGTCTCCAAATTGAAAACTATGCTTCATCCAATGCTTATCATGCCTAGCCTTGTACTTGTCCTAGCTCTTTTCCAGCTGTTCCTGTACTGCTTGGTGGATTTCCTAGATCTGTTCAATGAACCTAGTTGACTTGTCCACATCACTGTGTTTATCAACCATGGTATCTTTACCAAAGACAAAATCCAAAGGAGACCTTGGTATGAAACCTAAACAGGTCTCAAAAGGAGATCTTTGTGTAGAAGAATTTTTGGCTCTATTGTAAGCATGCCGCACATAACACAAGTGTTCATCCCAAAGCTTAGGGTGTTTGCTGCAATATCCTCTCGGTAACTGGATCACCGTCCTGTTAACTACTTCTGTCTGGCCATCTATTTGTGTATGAAAAGCTATGCTTTTCTTTAATTTGGTGTCCATTATTTCCCACAGGCTTGACCAAAACTTCCCTACAAATCGGGTGTCTCGATCCGATACAATAGAAGTGGGCAATCCAAAATGAACCCATACATGTTTAAATAACAATTTTGCAGTTTGTTCAGCTGTAATCTATTTGCTACAGGGTATTAAAATACATATTTTGCCGAACCTATCCACAACAACATATAGGTAATCATGACCTTTCCTAGATTTAGGCAGTCCTCCAACAAAATCCATGGAAATGCTTTCCCAAGGGTGAGAAGGAACTGGCAATGGAGTGTACAAGCCTAGTTTTCTGTTGCTAGGCTTGCTTTTAGCACACATAGCACACCCCTTTACATATATAGAAATTGTCTCACTCAATTTCGGCCAATAGCAGAACCTTTGCAGTTGTGCAACTGTTTGACTTACCCCAAAGTGACCTGATATCAGAGAAGTGTGGGCTTCCCTAATTACCTTTGCTCTCTCAGTTTGTGGAATGCAGAGTTTCCCACAATGATATAAGAGTCGGTCCTTCACATGATAGTCCAATTCTTCTACTCTTTTGCCTTGACTCAAAGTTGCATATACATCCTTAAAATCCATGTCCTGAGCATACTGTTCTATGTAGCTTTCATGCAACACATAATTATGCTTGAGTATGGTAGATGCATTTATAATGGGTCTAGATAGCATGTCTGCAACCTTGTTATGTATGCCCTTTTTATATCTGATGACTAAATGAAACTGTTGTAGAAAACCCATCCATCTGTAATGTCTTGACTGTTG
>APFE030631456.1:47185-65156 GCA_000404065.3 Pinus taeda | reverse complement strand
ATACTAGTGGGATTAAACATGAGGATGGTATGCCTCATGTAGCTGTGTAGACCACCAATGTACTTCAAAAGAGTTTCTGGTGAGTCTAATGAGATACCCAACATCAATGCTCTCCTTTGGAACTCTTGAGTATACCCTTGCACACTTTTCCCTTTCAACTGCCGAAGAGTTTGCCAGCTCATCATGGCTTATTGCATGTAGGCCAATGGATATAACTGCTTTTTGATTGCAGAAACAAATTCACTCCAGACAGAGATGGTCTTACCATGCTTCGTCATATCAGCTTGGGTTCTGCCTTCCCACTAAACCAAGGCAGTGCCTCCTAGGCGTAGGCTTGCCAGCTGAATCTTGCTCTTGTCCGAGTCTATGTTCTGTACTCTGCAATACACATCAATTTGTCTATTCCAATTATCCAACTTTTCATTATTTAGTTCTCCATCATATATAGGCAAATAAAATTTAACATCTAGTTTAATCAAAGATGATTTCTTATTATGCATAGGGCTATTAGGAGGTGTAGGGAAGCTTTCTTCTTTTTCCCTTTCCTTTTGAGTGGTCATGGGAATGATATTCATCTTCTTCGTTATCTTGTTTAGAGCCTGATGAATCTTCATTCTTATGATTTCTAAAGTCCCTATACATTTCTTCTACCATAGACTTTATAGCTAGGAAACTTTCTATGAATTGAGGGTCTGGCCCTATAGAACCTTCTTCTGACATTGTCTTCGGAGAATAGACTCTCCCAATTTCAGGATTAGTTCCCACCAACTCTCCTTCTCCTAATTTGAGCTTTGATTTAGTGAGCATTCACAGCTAAACCAACACAAGCTTGTCTAACCTTACAACCTAGAGCTCTGATACACTTGATCTGATAATCACCTTATGAGTGAACTCAGTTGAAGATTTATTAAACAAAAGGTATTACAGACTCATGTGCTGGTGTGTGGGTGTTCTGTGTTATTGAAACAACGGATCGATTAGATTGCTAATACACAGAAAATAAGTGGAAAGACAACAGAGAAATACAGTAAGCAACACAAGACACAAACAATTTTTAATAAGGAGTTCACCCTATTCTCCAGGGCTACGTCTCCGGTCCAGCTTCAGCGCTGGCCTTCTTTTATTGTCTTACAGCAGAGTAATTACAATACAGGGACTCAATATGAGTTCTCCTGAAGCATATTTTGCTTGGCAGGGTGGTTCCTGGATTCCCCAAGCCACTCGGAGTTCACAGACTCTTTTTCTTCCTACCAGCTCTGTGACCCTTGGTCTACAGTGGAAAGAGCCAAATGTGATGCTCAGTCCAGATAGATTCCTCTATGGGAAGGCTTGAATCTTCAAGCTCTCTAGTGCTCGACGCTACTTGTGGTCAACTCAACCCTCTGTCTCCTCTGCTTGGCTTTTCTGTTCTCTGTGTTCAGTCCCCCTCTCAGGGTTCACTGTTCACTGTCTCTCTTGGTCGCTTGGACTCCTCTCAGTTTAGGTTCCCAATCAACTCTTCTTCTTCCTTCGACTGTCTCTGTTCATGGCTTTAGCCATTCGATCCCTATGCCTGTTCGGTTCCTCTCCCGCCTGCGTTGATTCTCCTTCTGCAGCTGCGCTTGGAATTCCTTTTTCGGCGTCAGCACGAACGCTCAGGAAGTGGCCACGTGTCTCCATCTAACTAGCGCCAGCATGCTCCGTCAGTTCGTTTCTTCCATTACGTCGTGTATGCGTTCTTTCTCCACCGTGGCAGTCAAACAGACTCCAAATATCTTTAGAACTCGGCTTAATCCCCTGTCGATTCCGCTTCCTCCATTGGGCGCAATCTCAGCCGTATGATCTAGGCTCCTCCAGATCCAATGTCATATGCATGTCGAGCACGGTTGACTTGCTCGACCAATAGCGCGTGATCAACGACGGTTTTTCTCTCACCTCCGCTGCCACGCGTCGATCACTGAGTGGGATCGTTCCGCTCTCCTCCAAAACCTCTTACCGTTCAAGGGCGCCCCGATCAATACCACCGTTTTTCCAGAGCGCGGGTCCCGCCTTTGTCCTTTAGCGCTTTTTGTTTCTCCGCCCGCGGTTCTCCGGCTCCCAACGCGACCGAGTTCTTAAGGCTCTTCCATTTTGGCCCTGTTTGCCCAGTAATTGCGCATCAAAATTGCCTCCTTTTCCCTATCCGAGGCTCCCAGGGGCTACTTTAACCTCCTGCGCAGTCTCCATGGGCCTCGGTCAGTCCGCTTTGACCGAGGTCCTCGTCGTTCTACATTGGCGACCATTGCCATTGGTTCAAGGCGTTTTTGATTGTTGTTTTGGAATTTTCAAGGATTTGTTCAACTCGATACAGTCAAGGTTCTTGACAGTCTTTTGTGGATCCGATTTGGATCATTTTCCCCTTCTCCTCCTCCCTTGCTTACTCTCCACCACTTCCGTTTCCCCATTTACCTTCTAAACTCGAAAAAGTAACCCCTTTGACCTTAGCCCCAAGCGCAAAACCCCAAACCAACCATAAAACCCTACCATATGTCTTTGCACATTCATAACTCGCTATGTTGCATCCCTGCCATTGATCACCCCCGCCGATCCAATGGCTCCCATCGCACCTGATAAAGGCGACCCGCTCTAGCACTCTCCACCATCAGATCATCTCCATAGAGATCCGATGGCCTTTGCATTCATCACGCTGGCAACTTGACCGAGCGATAGCACGCGATGAGAGTGGTTTTTCTCTCTCATTCACCGCTATGTGTCGATCATTGAATGGAATCGCTCGGCCCCAGGCATTTACCACTTAGCACCTGAAAGCGGAGCAATGAAAACCATTACTGCCCAACCAAACCGCCCTCGCTTGTTAAACACCCATGCAACTCCAACGCCCGATGAACGCCCGATCTGTTTGTTGAAGATCCAACGACCCTAACACACCCCACTCCCACCTCGACTGATAGCATCCGCCAAGCCATCTCCGTCGTTCATTTCCCCGATCTGACGGTTATTCTTTTCACTCACCCAAATCGTCCATCTATCCATGCATTCCACGTCCTATGACCATTCTGTTGCCTGAAGAAGGAGATAACCCGCTATGCTCGACTGACAACAGTCAGAACCCCCCCAACAACCATATTTAACATAAAGCATGGCCGAAGGAGAAAAGGACATAGCATGATTCTGTAACTAAATTTATCAGTCATGGACTCCACTGGTATGAGCACTCCAATAGCCTAAAGGACAACACAACAGTTGTGCGGATCAGATTTACACAATGAACCAAGCAACCTCGTCCAAAGACTCCATTAGGCAGTTAAATGCAGTTGGTGGTCAATTATGACCCCTCCATACCTAAACGACCAAGTGCCATTGTAACGAAAACTTATAAATATCGAGGAGCAAGATGTAATCAAGGTTGGCATTTGATGTAAGGTTCAACTTCTAGAGACTGTAGACATTTTGTCACTTGCAGCATCTCATCTTCATTTTCAGCAAATACAAGCTTCTTTTGTTGTTAACTGCTCACTGTCCATTTTCCTCTATTCTAAGCCTGTACCTGATATGTTGTGTTCTTGATCTCTTGATGTTTAGCACTAGATAACTGTTATCTTATCTCTATGTTAGAATATTGAATGCATCACTGAATAGGTTGCTCAGGTTTCTTTCTATCTAATGCAGGAGAGTTGTGATCCTGTCTTTGCATTAATAGATTAGATTTGCAAGTTTCTGTACTATTTGCACCGACCAGCACATGGTCTTGTGTATCTTCTGGTGTGGTTAGTATCCTCCATATTCATCTAATATCTAAACTGTGGGCATTGGTGGTCTAAAGCCTTGTAGTCTGAGGGTGTTCATGCATGTCTGGAGTGAAACAGAGTAGAAGTGGCTATCTTGCTTGAACCAAACCATCATTCCTTCCATTAAACCTTGCAACAATAGTTTAATTTATATGTTACTAGGCATCTCCGAGCTACAACCTAGGAGAGTTTCTTGGAATCCTAACAGGACCGTTGGAGGGAAATGTGTGGATTTCCAAAGTAGGCCTAGACTAGTAGTCTTGAAGTGACAAAGATCGCTGAAGATTGGGTGAAGTTTGCAGCCTTAAGAGTAGCTCTTTGATGGATGAAAGAGGCTACTAGAAGGCAGATTGGAGCTCAGGAATTGGCCAACCTAGAGAGTATATTTATGAGCTCGTGTACATGCAACATAAGTGATATGCAGCTGTGTCAGGTGGCAGCCCTCTTGGAGTCTCGATGTGTAGTAGCTTTGATGGAATAAGGCACTACTAGTGAGTAGTACGGAAGCAAAGGACCGACAGGATAGGATTCGACATAGAAGCTATAATGAAGTTTGTCATTGTATCTTGTATACCATAGACTGTTGTATTATTCAGATTTGGTTTAATATAATGAAGATTGGAATTGCAAAATATTGTACAAGTATTTGTTAAAAATAGTGTATATTTGTGCATGTGTGATTTACTGATTTATATTTCCATTGTGCAAAGTAGTTTATGGTTGAGATTCTTGGTTTGGTAGCGTCAATGATTTTAAGACTCTAACCTAGACCCAAGGTCGTGGAAATTCAACAGTAATTCATATGAGGATTTGATAGCCCACCTTGTAGTTTGACATATCTACACACTTTTAGAAGGAAATCCAAGGCATGGGTTTTTCTCCTACATGCCTTGAGATGCTTCCTTGTTCATCAAACTGGTTTCATAGTAGACAAGGTAAGTGCCATTTTTTGGTCAAACTTGTGGTCTAACTATGGAAAGAATAACAAATTCGATAATCAAATCAATTATGGATAACAACCAATAATATTTTTGTACCACTTAATTTAATTGTGGCTTTCTCCATTTATACAAAGCAATTGAGTTGATGTTTTGAAATATTTTGTGTGTGCATAATTAGTTTGTAGCATTATAGTTTTATAAGCAGTGTGAAGCCAATTGGGATGGCTCATCAATTCAACCAGTGTTACTCTTATTCTATTATGTGGCATTAGATTGATAATTATAGTTAGTTTACATTTAACTTCATAAGCATCATATGTTTGGTTAATAGTTTCAGTGCTTTGTTTTTATTTCTTATATCTTTATTTTGTGTTACTCCTTTACAGAGACAATGAATATTCTATTGAAGGTTGAAAGATACAATATACTCTTCATTTTGTTTAATGAACACTTGAATTCAATATCGGTGAAAAATTGCAATGTGTGTTATTAAGAAACCCCATATTTTTCAATCTAATGATGAGAGATCCCTTTGTGAAGTATTAGATTATGCAGTGGATTGATTTTCATTCAATACTTGCTTGTATGCTTTCATTGAAGTCAATCTTAACAACCTATAGAAAAATCTCATTGAAGATTGGAAATGATAGTTACTTCATAAATAATTACATGAACATTTAGTAATTGCACTAGAATGAAAGATTGTATTTTATGCCCAACAAAGCATTTCTCTAATTTATCATCTAGTGAATGAGATCCTTGAAGCATTCTTAATATTTGTTTTAAGTTATTTAGATTTCAAATGTGTAACTTTGTTTTATAATATCAAATCAGAATATAAGAATTTCTCTCATAGGATAAAAAGTCCATTAATGTCTCGAAGCATTCTTAATATTTGTTTCAAGTTATTCAAATTTCAAAGGTGTAATTTTATTTTAAAATATTAGATCAGAATATAAGAGTTTTTCTCATAGGATAGAAAGTCCATTTATGTCCTAAACCTTGCACATATAATGTTAGTATTTTGCAAGCTTATGGCCCCTGATTGATAGTTTAATGTCCATAATTTAAGTTAGTTAAATTGACTTACATGGTTCTTAGCTGCTTGATAGGATCATAATGAATTCTTGCCCAAAAAGCAATATTGTCAACATAAAGGAGAAGAGTTATGATTATACAAGTGAGTGTGGGGCCAACACAACTTGCTTCCTGCAAACACTTATTTAGCACATCAATGTATATGCCAAAATTGGTAGGGGATAAGGGGCGCACTTGCTTGACTCCGATATTGCGTTTAATTTATTTTGACCAACCTTCAATGGTCCTAAGCTTGTCAATGACATTCTCATACAACCTTGTCACAAAACCCTCCACTTGAAAGGAACCATTATCTCTTCTAGCCTCTTTCGTAACTTTGTCCTAGAAGCAATGTTAAAAGCTTTCCTAAAGTCAACAAAACAATAGAAGAGATCATATTTATTATTTCGTCATTCCTCGATAATTAACTTAAGAGTAACAAGATGGTCCATAATTTAGTGATGTTTCCTAAACCCAGTTTAGCCTTTAGCTCTTTTAGTACTATGGCTTTCTAGCCAAAGGCTATTTTTCTTTTCCAAAATAAACCTATACAATTTGGCTAAGATGTGAATAATCATAGTGGCCTTGTAATATTAGTGGGAGTGCTCTTATCTCTACTTTTAAAGATAGACACAATAAAACTCTGTGTTACTTTATCGATTTGTATTTAGTGAGACTTTTTGGAAGCTTTTCCGGTCTAATTTAAAACTCTGTGTTACTTTATCAATTTGTCTTTAGTGAGACTTTTTGGAAGCTTTTCTGGTCCAATTTCTCTAAAATCTGGCAGGAATTTATTGAAATCACAAGCTTGATGGGTAACCACTGCACAATCGAAGTGCCATAGGGGTTTTTTAGGGATAGTAAAAAAACCAGTTTAAATAACACAAATCAAGATTTCACCTCAAATTTTTCTGCCAAATTCAACATCGGAAAGTCCAAAAAATCACACTAAAAACAACTCCTTACTTTATTACCAAATTCTATTTTAAAAATAAATATAATTATAACTAAATATAATTTGCAAATGTATTCAATAATCGGTTAATGATATGTGATACATAAATAAGCATATTTTCCTAAATCATGTTTTGGGGTCACAATTTGTTAAACCTATTTTATTATTTATCGAGGAAATGAACTTATTAATAAAATAGAGTTTAAATCTTTCATAAAATCATTCTCATGTATAATTATAATTACAATTTATTTTTTTTTTTATTATCAATTTTTTTAATAACATAATTAAAATTGTTGATAAACATGTATATTCAGAATAGAATTTTGAATTCAGTTTTATTATCAATATTATTAGTTGGACAGTAGAGATTTAACCTCCATAGAAATTTTAAAAGAAAAAAAACATGTTTTTTTTATTGGTAAATAAAAATTACATTCTGTTTGTGCAATAATATGCACTCAAAAATGAACTTGTGAAGCCATCAGTCTAATAAAGACATATAAACAACGGTGCCACAACTGTGTATAGAAATTGAGATTATACATTACTCTATCAAATATAATATCATCATGTAAGAGCATAGTAAATAAAGTCTCCCAAAAATTAAAAAAACACCATGTCACCATCATTCAAACTCTGTCCTATGGAATGTCTGGTTGGAGGCCTTCTATAAATGACCTATGGTAGTATATTGAAGTGTCCCATTTAGCTGCAAATGAATCTTCCATTGCCCCATATCCTGTGATGCACAACTTTAGAGAGTGTGTCTGTTGTGTGGTTTCGTTCCCTGAAAAGAAATGGTCAAATGAATGTTTAAGATGTAATACCTCCTCTCGAATGGGAATCAATGTGTGCATGTGGCAACATTGTAACCCAATTTATAATGATCATTGAATCTCCATAAATCTACAAATTTTGGCACTTTTTTTCAATAGCAAAAATAAGGAGCTTGAGATTGAGCAATTATGTGAAGTTATTAGTTCCTCTTTCTAGATCTCTTTGTTGTTTGAAGAAATGGTTTTCTTGAAGGTATAAAATGGCCTCCCCCTAGTCTCCACCATCTATAGATGCTCCAACAAAGTATGTCCAAGGTTTTGATTTGTTAACATCTTCCACAACAATGTTCTGCAACACATGAACAATTTCATATGATGGGAACATGGCAAAATCGGCTACAACTTTGGTAGACACCTGTTTACAAATACATACTTTATCTTGGAAAATAGCCCTACTTCTAGCATTCTAGATTCCCCAACAGATTAGAGGAGAGATATTTTTGTTCTGCTTAAGAGAAACCTGTTCCCACCATTCTTTCTAGAATTCCAAGAAGGATGCACCATACCAAAGTTGTGCATTGCCACTTTGGATCTTGGTGGAGTTTCAAACTTCCACTGCAAATGGGCATGAGATGAAAAAATACTCCACTGTTTTTGCTGCATTTTTGCACAACACACACCATTTATGACCACTCATACAACACCTTTGTAGGTTCTCCCATGTTGGTGCCTTGTTTTCCATCAAACACCAAAGGAATAAACGAGTTTTTGAGGGGCACTTGAGCTTCCATATCTTCTTCCACCACCAAGCCATAACTTCCAATTGTCTAATGTGCCTCATATACAAGTGACCTGTTTTGAGAGTGTAAACTCCAAAAGGGGAGTGTATCAAGCAGTGTGTGTCATTCTCCTCCCTCAAAGAGTTACTCATATACAAGTGACCGGTTTTGAGAGTGTAAACTCTAGAAGGGGATTGTACCAAGCAGAGTGTGTCATTCTCCTCCCTGAAAGAGACATGAGCAGTGTTTAAAGCTAACCTCCATGGAATATGTTGGAATATTCATAATAATATTACCTGATCAAGGGTTATAATTTATCTCCAAGTTAATTATGCTCTTTTAATTAATTTATCTCAAGTTAATTAATTAAAGAAAATGTCATATCAACACATGTCATATTGGTATATGGTATTGACAAGCCATGATATTAGCTTATGGTATTGTAATAAAAGATATTCACAAATTAAGAATTTCCATGGTAAAGTAGAGGTGAATGTCTATGGTTAATATTATTGTTTAAGTTATATATTAATTTATTTTTCAAATAAATTTATAATTAGTTAATTTTTATGATTTATTATTATTATTATTATTATTGTACAATGTAAGTAAGTACTTTGATGCTTAAGCCATTGATATTAGCTCATGGTTTGTAATAAAAGATATTCACAAATTAAGAATTTCTATGGTAAAGTGGAGGTGAATATATATGGTTATATCATTGTTTAAGTTATATGCTAATTATTTTTTCAAATAAATTTATTATTTAATTAATCTTTATGATTTTTTTTATTATTATTTGTACAATATAAATATGTATTTTGATGCTTATCACGAATTGATGATTATCCATATTAGTGATTTCATTTATATAACTACCTTAATCTATAATATAATTAAAACAATATTACTTTAATTTGAAACTAAATCTTTTACCATCATCAAAATTTGTACTCTTTTCTTGTGTTTAAGAGTACATTTTTCATGTGTTATTTTTTTGATATATTCAAGCTTGTATATCATTGATGATGGGTTCAATGTCCTTTTTCTGGCATACTCAAACTTCTATATCATTGATGATGGGTTCAATGTCCTTTTTCTGGCATACTCAATCTTCTATTACAAATAATTTGGATTATAAAATACCAACTGTGAATTGTTTGATTGTAGGAAGTATCCTCTGTTCTGTTTTATTGAGACTCGCAAAATCTTTTGTTTCTTACAGCCTGCAGATCCCCATACCCATCACCTCAATCTCAAAAATCCAAAAGATGAAAAATCACACCTGCAAAACCCACGCTCAAACACCATTTTATACTGTATATGATGCTGGCTCTCATAATTACATGAATCTATAATACAACAATGGCGGATAACACAGAACAGAAGTCTGGTTCCCAACTTCGAACAGAAAAATAATGCATTGGAATCCTTATAAAGACCACCAGATTGGATTGAATTGGATGATGGTGATCAAAGTTAATAGTAGTCGAAGTCAGGTGGTTGTGCTTCGGCAGCCCTGGCCAATTTTTGAATCTTACAGTGATCGGCAGGGGAAGATTTGGTGCGTCTGAGTTTTTGCTGTACTCCCGGGGGCGGAACAGAGCGTATGAGCGCCCAGTTGATGTTCTTGAAAAAGGGGTGTTTCTTGATATCGGCGGCTCCCCGGGCTGAGCCGAGGCGCCTCCTCGGGTCTTTTACCAGAAGCCGTTTTATCAGATCCCGGGCGGCGTTCCATTGCTCGGCCTCGGCCCCTGATCTTTCCGCCCGGCCTGTGCTGCTCATATCGACCGGGAATTTCAACGGATGGGTGATTATATTTGTGAGCGTGGAATCCTTTCCGGCGCCCTTGAACGGAGTCCGCCCGAAGAGCATCTCGTAGAGGAAGACTCCCAGAGTCCACCAGTCCACGGCGCTGCCGTGACCCTTGCCGGAAATGACCTCCGGGGCCAGGTATTCATGGGTTCCCACGAAGGATCTGGACCGGGCTTCTGTGGGCTCGGCTATTAATTCCGGCCGGCCCTCGCTCGAAACTTGATTCTTCTGCTTTTGCTGTCGTTTCTTCCAGAATGGGAACAGGCAATTTCTTCTAACACCAGAATTTGACGATGATGGTATCTTGTTATGCTCTGTGGCCGTGGAAGGAGGTCTGTTGAAGTTTTTCTGCAATGTCGGAGTGACTTGGCATGTGAATGAGAGGTCAAAGTCTGAAAGCATTATGTGGCCGTCTTGCCTCACCAGAACATTCTCTGGCTTCAGGTCCCGGTATATTACTCCCATCATGTGCAGATATTCTAGAGCTAGAAGAACCTCTGCTGCGTAGAATCTGAAAGGGAAAAAACAGAAGAATTGTTAAACATGAGCTACGAATCAAATATCTACAAAGATACAAACATACAACACTACACACAATCCACTCTACCCTACTTAACAGGGTCTCTGATTCTTAATTTGTAACCCCAACGGTGGAGCTGGAGGTGGACGTGGGGTGGTGGTGGTGGTAAATACACCGCATCATTTTGAAATAGAAAAGCTATTTGGAGACCAACAAATTATTTGGAAATTCTGGTTGAATGGTGTATATCAGTAAGAATATTGTCAAATCATTAAATCTAGACCATCCATACATTAGAATGGAAATTTTGAAAACCTTCTTCTGAAATAAACCACCCGTATCAATATAAAAATGATTGGTGAACATTCATCCCTTGTCCACATGAAAGTGTCAACCCCAACTTGTTAAAATCTGGGTCACTTAACCAGAACTAGATCCTAAAAGAATTTGGGTGATTCCACAAGACCTAAATCTAATAAGATTATAACAGCCAATGGTTTCAGTTACCTAACTAGCATATTGTATTATAATAACCATATCTGACTGGCTTATTGTAAATTTTTAAATTAAAACGATGAGAACATATAAAAGCTCATCAGGTAAGAAATTTAAACCAAGCCAATCTATGCATGACACAGGATTGCATTTAAGTGTGTGTTGCAATTTATTGAAGGATATGGCAATTCAAGTGTGAATTGCCACACATGACAATTTCTCCTGTTTTCTTGTCAGTGTGCTTTGCTTTGACAAAGCTAAGAGGGAGATCTCAGAGCTTTTATGGCTCTTGTGCATAATATAACAGCTTTTAGGACACTGCGCACAGTATAAGATGGGATAAAAAATGGTTGAAGAGTTCAAAGATGATTTGCACCAGAAATTCCAGATTTGGCAATACTTCATCCTCCACTCTGGATTTATAGGCAGGATTTGGTTAGTAGGTTGATGTACTCAACTGAGATGCAGTTGGGATTGTGTCATGAAGGGTACAGCACACCCTTCAGCACATGACAGGAAGCTCGAATATGGCAGGGTGGTACACTGCACTAAAGGTGAAGGAGGCTTGAATATGTACAAGGTGATGAATAAATTCAATGGGTATTTAAACCAGGGCCAAATCAACAACGCCACATAGAATATAGAGAGACTTGAATCCATTTTATCAAAATGAAATTTCTCATTCAATCATAGCACTCGAATCAAGCCATGCTCAATAAACTTTATTTTCAGGGAACTGAATAACAATGGCAGACCAATCTGCAGACCCACAAAACAAGCAAACAACAGACAAGAAAACCAGAAACAACTGATTTTATGGATTAGAAGCTAATACAACCTCACCCCACCTTAATAACACACTAGAACTTTCAGAGGAGGAAGGGAATGCCCAACAAAGACACTCACTTACTCACCAACACTCTACAATACCAACAAGCAACACTAAACACAACAGTTGAAGTCAGTACATACAAGAGACGTATACCAACCTTGCAGATCTGAGACTAAAACGCCTGCCATGCTGGCGCAGCCTGAGAGAATGCAGGTCTCCACCTGCACAGTACTCCATGACGAGGCATGAATAATGGGAAGCCTCAAAATGGGCATAGAGGGTAGGAAGGAAGGGGTGGTCCAACATGGAGAGGATCTGCCTCTCCACCTCAGCCCTGTGAAGCTTATTCCTGTGAAACAGGGCCTCCTTATCCACCACCTTCATGGCATACAAACTTGAATCCTGGTCTTCAAATCCCCTGAGATGGCACATGTACACCTTTCCAATATCCCCACTCCCCACCCTCTTCACTAGCCTGAAGTGATTGAGCCCAACCGATCCCTCCTGGCAGCGCAGGGCCCTGATGGCCTCCCAGGCCTTGTCATTGGCCTTGTGGGGCTTCTTGTCATTACTACAGGCAGGGGATATAATAGGCTTGTCATAGCTTATGCTGCTCCTAGCACTCGAATTTCCATTATTTCTCTCAATTAACGAACACACAGAAACACAGCTGAAACTGCTAGAGCTTTCACTGATGGAGTTGTGACACGAATTCAGAAAAGTGGAAGACGATGCAGAGCAAGTGCTGTTGAAACTCATGTCATATAAATCACACTCAGACGACCCCATATTGATGATTCTTCTGTGCAAACTTTTCCAAATCTCTTCATGGGATTTATATAAACCAATCAATCAATTCACCATTGCAGTGGTAAAAAAATATATGAAACACAGCGTATAATATTTCTCACCATAAAGAAGCCTGAAGCCTGCTACTTCTCAGAGGTCAATCAATTTTTCATTACATAGGCGAAAATCTACGAGACACAACGTATATATCTGAGAAAAAGCCTGTGACTTCTGAGAGGTCAAGCATCTTTCTGTTGATCCTTTTGAAAATGTTGGCCTAAAGCCACTATTTCTACCCTTTCCTGTCCTCACAAAAAGGCGGGTGAGTAGCTCAGGAGCAGGTGGGGAGAGCGTCATTACCAAAGCTTTTACCCATTCTTAATTTCACGAGCTCACTTCCATTTGCATTTTTCCTTATTTTAACCCCCACCTCTGAAGAATTAGAGTATATAAAAAGAGGTACGATTGCTTTCATGTAAAACAACTGTTTCTTTCTTTCACATTAGAGAAATTGAGGCTTAGGACAGTCAATCTGGAAGGCAGCAGTTTGAAGTTGTGTAATTTTTACTTCGACACTGTATGATAATATTACAAAGCTCTGTATATTTTTGTAATTGGGTGATGTAATTTATATATACCATTCATAAAACCTATTCAAACATCACATTATTTTCATTTATCTTCATGCAATCAATTGATAGATGACATATGCCTGCTATGACTGGCAAAATCATTCAAATTTTTTGTTCACTGCCTGTCAAATCTGTTTCTTCCATAAGCTGGAATATTTTTGTCCATTCACCCAGTCAAGAGTCAAAATATTTCTGTTTTGTCACCATGTGATTAAAAAGTTTTCCTTTTGTCATTCCCTAATGTGACTCCAGATGTTTTCTTTCCTCTCAATTTCATTTTCATTCTAGAAACTAGACTCCACACATGAATGGTTGGTGAGTGTCTATAATATAATATGCTTTGCTATTGATTATGGGTACTATATCAAATCTATTTGTGACACCACATATACCCTTCTATACACATTGCACATGGAGTGTTTAGTTGCCTGTTTTTGGTTCAAATCCCAATAAGGTCATAACTTCACCCATAAATCCAAAAATGATTGCCACTTCTATGCCTAAAGAAATAAGTGCAAAGTGATGTCATTCTCTTGAGCAACCAAGTTTGACATAATATAATAAGCCTCTTCCTGTATTTTAGTTTATTTTCCCTCTTGGTCTCCTTTTCAAACTAAATTCATAAATGCATTTATTTTGCTTTTAAAATGTCATTGAGATAATTATTTCAAATTATAAATATATTTTTTATAATTAATTATTTAAATTATGATTTTATTTTAATGAAAATAATATATATTAAAAATAAAAAGTAGAGTAAAGATAATTTTCATTTAAATCTTTTTCATAATATATATATTTTTAATAAGTATATTGAATACTTTATCTATATATATTCTTTTAATATATTTAATGATAAATTATATATTATACATTTTAAAATTTTAAATTTTATATATATATTTATGAATTTTGAAACTTTATTTTACTTATTACAGCATTATAATAACATTATACATTATAGGATGGTTTTTATGACAACATCATACTTATTAAGTAATGGTGTAAACATGATATTATAAAAAGATATAGTTGGTGGAATTCCATTCAATATTGATTATAATAAATAGAAAACAAATACCACAATTAATTAAAAGTAACATTATTAATGTAGTAACGTTATTATATGATAGGTTTGATCATGTTATGAATTTTCATTATAATTAAAAAGTAATTTTTATGTAGTTTGAAAGTTTAGAGTTTTTATAAAAATTTCTTACATAATTTTGTTTTAGATTATAATGTTTATTATATAATTTTGTTTCAGATGTATTAATTTTGTTTTAGTTTATTATAATGTTTTATTATATATTTTTTTTATGTATTTTAATTTTTTGAATGAGATTGTGATTTTTGATTGTTTAAAATTTTTTTTTTTATTATATAAATAGTAATATTTGGAAAAATCTCTAAATCATTTAAATTATATACTACTAAAATTTAAATTTATAATTTTAACGAATATTTAATTAATTTCAAACATAATTCAAAAATAAATATACTCACACAAAACCATCCATATATATATATATATATATGAATGATATCTAAAACTAGAAATTATAATTCCATCTTAATTTTTAACATATAACTTCAAAATTAAAAGCAACACATCCTATCTTATTCTTTTTATAGAAGTAGGTCTTTCCCCTATTGGGAGCCTAGCTATGACTAGGCTTTTGTTGTAAAAGCACAAACTCAAGAACATAAGAGACCATAGACTTCCTAAGCTAGCTTTAAATTCCAGCCAAAACCACCTAAGGCTCAAACGAGGTTGGTATAAAGACACTAGGGCCTCGTTAAACCATTGGGAGATCTACAAGAATGTTGAATTGCAAAACATTAATAACATTAAAAATATTGTTACTTCTAAGTTCAAAGAAAAATGTGGTGTGAGAAAGATTTAGCAGCTAAAAGAAAATTAAGATATTATAAGGAGGTCATCAACCCCACCCTAGAAGATCAAAAGTATCTCTCTGTTTTAACTAGTTCAAAGAAGGAAATTAATATAGCCAATATTAGAATGAACTCTCATGAGCTCCATAGTGAAAGGGGTCATTGGTTAGTTCCTAAAACACCATGGATGAAAATGTTTTGCCATCTCTATGAGAATACGAACATGGAGGATGAAAATCACTTCCTCTTAGAGTGCCCCGGGTACAACCACATTAGATCTCAGTTTCAAAATCTTTGTTGCAACACTGACCTTCCTAGCCTTTTACTTTGTCAAAATTACCTTTTACTTTGTCAAAATTACAGTGAACTCGAGAGACTTCTCTCCAAGCTTTTTGAGCATAGAAATAAAATCTTAAATCAAACTAAATAATTCGTTTCTTTAAGTCGGATAGACCAAAATTTAGTCTTAGTAGATGTTAACCACCACCATCATCATAATAAAACATTTCATCAATCTATTTAAAAATCAAAATCTTAATAATAAAATGATGAATATGAAAATCTTAATAATAAAATGATGAATATAAAAAATATGAATCCAAGCAAACAAATATTTTATTATCCTAAGAACAAGTTGGAAACATTGCACATCAAAATCAATAAAATTATTTTAATTAAGGCAAGCATTTTTAAAAAATGAACTATATGGTGAAACGCTCGACACATAGGCATTCTTGTAAGAAAGACAGTTGTGGTAAAATGCTTGGCACATCAGCCTTGTTTATGAGAAACACATGTGGTAAAATGCTTGACACATCAGCGATGCTTATCTTTTAGCTATGTGGTAGTGTGCTGGACACATCAGCATTTTTTCGTGGAATTTAGGGCCATAACTTACCTACGTGGCATAGAGAAATTACACACATAGAACCAGTACATATGCACTGTGTATACATCAAGGCAAGCATTTTTAAAAAAATGAACTATATGGTGAAACGCTCGACACATAGGCATTCTTGTAAGAAAGACAGATGTGGTAAAATGCTTGGCACATAAGCCTTGTTTATGAGAAACATATGTGGTAAAATGCTTGACACATCAGCGATGCTTATCTTTTAGCTATGTGGTAGTGTGCTGGACACATCAGCATTTTTCCGTGGAATTTAGGGCCATAACTTACCTACGTGGCATAGAGAAATTACACACATAGAACCAGTACATATGCACTGTGTATACATCACCATGGTGGCCCTTCATTTTCTTTAAAAGAGACATGACTCGACACTATAATGAAAACTATGAGACTACTCACCTAGTAAATATTTATTGAAGAAAAAACAAATCCAAACATATATATTTACTGAGACCTTTTCTATTTTTTCTCAAATTACCGAGTTCGACAGATTTCACCAACAGGTAGATTCGAGTGAAAATGCTGGACGTGGGGCCCGTCGACGCCCTAACGTACTGTGAAGTCGTAGCTGCTTTGACAAATCCCGAGGATGACGTCACGATAACGCCACTGACACGACGTGCGATGTGACTGACGTCCGTTTTCTGCGGAGCTCGCGTGAGCGGCGCCGTTGAGTGGGCCCCAATGAACTGAAAGGGCCCATTTAGGCCTTGCGGGGAGCACCTAACACCCAACTTTCCGACAACCAGTAAACCATTGGGTTGTCCGTATTTGTCGCCCTCGATTACGCTCTACATACGCCATACGCTCTCCTTCTACATACGCTGTTCCACGTAAGAATTTTAAAAAGTGGGTCGCATGTGAATTAGAAAATTTGTGAAGTTACTAGGAACATTTTTTTTATAAGGAGTTGTTTTTAGTGTGATTTTTTGAACTTTCAGGACTTAAATCTGGCAGAAAAAATTGAGGTGAAATCTTGATTTGCGTTATGTAAACTAGTTTTTGACTATATATATGGATTCCACACCCTCAAAAACCCCTAGGGCACTTAGATTGTGTAGGGGTTACCCATAAGAAATTAGATCGGAAAAACCCCCTGAAAAACTCCCAAAAAGTCGCACTAAAGACAACTCGTTAAATTAATAATGGGGATAATTATTATTCACTACCATCTGATTGTAGAAATAATAAATGAAATAATGAAGGGAAAAACAAGAAACAAGAAACCTCAACTATATAGCCAAGATAAGAAACTGAATTGGAACTGAATAGATTGTTATTCAACAATGATTCTCCGCTTGTACATTTCATGTGTATTAGATTATTTTATATCATGACTGTCGTTACATAACTAACTATTCGGTATACAACCGTCTAATTACAATTTACCTAAAATTACTAATTCGTTGTCAAACTAACAAACTCCACTTTGACAACAATTTTCCTAATCTCTTGCCCATGCCCATTCATCATCTTTTCTGCAAGCCAAGAGAAGCTAAACACCACCGCAACTTCTCTACTGTTACTGGCTTTGTGAATATGTCTGCACAATTCTCTCGTGTATGGACCTTTTGAAGAGCTACTTTTCCGCCATCGATCACATGTCTCAAAAAATGATACCTTACATCAATGTGCATGGTTCTGTTGTGATAGGCAGGATTTGTAGCCAAGTGAATAGCACTTTGACTGTCACAAAGTACATTCACTTTCTCCTGCTTTCTTCCAATTTCATCTAGCAAACCCTTTAACCAGATTGCTTCTTTACTGGCATCTGAGGCAGC